>JASAMY010003365.1:0-79850 GCA_030248085.1 Paralinhomoeus sp. GSCO2_6
AGTTTTAAGCAACCCATCATCCAAAAAAAACCTACTGTCATCGGGCTTGGGGGGCATTATTTCGGTGTGTCTCTTATGACGCTCGTAACGCTGTCCTTTTTTGCCGCTGATTGTACCTAAAGGGGGCAGACATATAAACAAGTATTTTTACCATAGAATTCTATAGAAACGCAATCACGGAATTTAGCAAAGCTCCCCTCTTAAACTACTACCCTGACACACGTTCGAATTGGGCAGCACTGTGCAATAGTAGTTGGTCGTTTACATACTTGGTGGTAGCACGCCACAGTCTCCTTTGGACCATTCTAATCCCTTTTGATATAAGCAGTTTTGTGTTAATGCAAAAGGCTAAAAACGGTATATGTGCAGTATTCGAATTAGAAGCGAAACATTCCGTAACAAAGCGAAACAACCGTGTCAAACATCTCAATTCGTGTTTTTACGAAGTGTATTTATTTGGATCGTTCAATATCTTGCCGCCAAAGACTTGTACGTAGGCGTTGCTGCCAATATTCAATGCGCGGATGAGCATCAAGGCGAAGGTAGATGCCGAGAAGTTCGAGAAGGGAAGCCACCGCCAGCGGTGCAGCTGCGGAACACGTTCATTGGACGGAGCTCGGCGTCGTCGCGTCAGCCGGGGTCGACAGCGCCAAAAAGGCAGGCAGGGCGCATCGACGTCGTACCTGTCGACGGGCGCTGACGCACACAACGACGCTGCGCAACTTTCGGGTTTGTCGTTGGGTTTGCCATCCGGCACGTCGCTGTACTTCGGACTGTCCGTCTTGCTGGCGGCGCCGACGGAGACGCCACTGAACCGACTGATGAGCGGCGCGGACGAGCACCAGTCCACGTCGTCCGCGGCGAGCGGCGGCCTCTACTCCGCGTTGTCATCCACAAAACGGTGCCCATTAACCGAGGCTAAGTCCGCACCCTCTTCAAGTCCAAAGAATCTCTCGCCTTTGATGACTTTCTATCAGCTCCACCATCGACCTCATTCAAGCTCCCGCACAGCACCTCCAGTTTGGCGCAGCTTGGTTTTGTTTGCTGTTATACGCACAAGGCACTGTTGGTGTTTGGCTGCACTGACAGTCACATGAGCATGTCACGATTTCAAGTTTCAAGTAGCTCTCTGGCTGCTTGCTATGCTACGCATAATCGACGATGATCCGCATTGCAGAAAATTGCTTTTGTAGTGCACGCTGGGATCGTGCAAAATAAAATGGCATGCGGTGAAAGGGTTCATTGTGTCGTCGTAGGCTTTTGGATTCCTGGTCTATTGTGGAAAATTCGAATACTGCACAAAACGCATTCGAATACTGCCTATACACCGCTAAAAACGGCTAAAAACAATTGTCGCGTCCGTTGCGTCCGTTTTCGTCCGTGCTTCCGTGCGTCCGTTGATTATTTCCTTAATTTTAGGCTTTGCTTAGGCTTAGTCCAGACTTTGCTTAGGCTTAGGCTTATGCTTAGGCTTAGGCTTAGGCTTCGCTTAGGCTTAGGCTTCGGGCGCATGGACGCACAGACGGAACTGACGCAACAATTGTGTTTTGCCCTAAAAACAATTGTTTCAGCTGTTGTGTCTGTGCGTCCAATGATAATTTCCTTAATTTTAAGCTTTGCTGAGGCTTAGTCCAGACTTTGCTTAGGCTGAGGCATTATGTTTAGGCTTAGGCTTTGCTTAGGCTTAGGCTTCGCTTAGGTTTTGGACGCATGGACGCAATGGACATAACAATTGTGTTTTGCCATTGCAAAATGCTGGAATCAGAAGGCACACTGCAAACAGAGTGGGTGTTTTAAAACAGAGAGCACTTCTTTGGCATTCATGCAAATGCATTGGTTGACATGTATTGGTTTTGGTTGACATGCATTCCAACACTTTGCAGTTTCATCATTGCTGTGATTCATCATTGTACAACTGAGTAATCTCAACATTATTTTATTTCATGAGACAAATTGATGTTGAACCACTTTGGAGCACTTTGCAAGCAGGAGTCCTGAGTTGAAGCGGCTAGTACATTCAACTTCTCTTTACCCTGGATCGTATTAGAAAAGGTTTTAGGAGTCTTAACTTTAAACTTCACCAAATTTGAAATGCAACAGTCAAGCTTGTCCACATTTATACCGTAAATCCTCCAATAGTGCCCCCGGGGCACTATTTTTTCAACCTCTCCTTACCCGGGGGCACTATTGGAGGGGGGGGGCACTATTGGAGGGGGGCTTCTATTATTTCAACCTAAAAATTTTGAATGGTAATGCTAGTTTCGCTGTCAAAATTGCCGATTTTTCGATGATTTTGATCACTTTTGCCACATTTAATGGTTGATTTACCACTAATAGTTGCTGAAACGTACTATTATCGGTTAGTAGTAGTGTGTATACACGATATAAATGTACCTACCACTATATTTTTGCCCATAAAAGGCACATGGCACAACATACCCCTTACCCCCGGGGGCACTATTGGAGGGGGGGGGGGGGCTCTAATATTTCAACCTTGCTGTTGGCGCGTGTCCTCGTGACCGCCTTGTTGTAGGTTCGCTCGCCACACTTCTTCTCCACGAACACTCTTCTTAAGGATATTTCTCTTTATTAAATCTCAAAAGACGCAACTTGACACGACTCTCTGAGATAATAGAATGAACACAGATAAAGGATAGATCGGAATGTCACAATCTAGGGGCGTTTCCGGTAATCTTTCTTGTAATTCTTCTAGCAGCTTGGCTCCACTCTAACACGCCCCGGATTTTGAGAAGAGATGCAGCGGTTGACTTGCGCGCCGAGAACTTCAGCAAGAGCTTCTTCCGCTTGCCACGCTGTGTCCTGCTGCTGCCGTCGTCCGTCCGAGCCAGGTCGATACACGTCGTCGTCCGTCGTAGTTCCTGAAAGGCCTTAAAGCGATGATGCCAGCGCCGGCAGTATGCGTCTTGTGGAGAGGATGTCTTGGCCACTCTGCGCTGCGCGATCTTCGACTTGACACTTCTGTCCACGGGTTGTCGCCTTTCGCCAGCCGCCGTCTTCATCCTTGACTTCTGTGACGCTCCCAACGTGACGTGTCGACTCGCGCCATTTTCTTGAAATCCCAGCGCGCTTTCATCGACTTCTCCGCGCCGTAGCCTCCACTGCTCGTCCTTGAATCCGTCCACGATTTTCTGAGGTTTCGAATCTGCAACAGCGACGCGTTCTCTCTCGTCCGGCAAGACTTCGGCGCGTTGTCCGTCGTTGACCTGAAAACTGAAGTTTGAAAAACCCTGAGTAGTACACTCCTTGGGACACTCCTTGGGATTTCCCCATCCACTGCACTGAAAAAACATTTCCTCTGTACAACCCAAAACATTCACATTTTCTCCCTCCTCTACAACCCTGTTTGCTGCCTGTTCTTTCAAGATCGATGCTCTCAAAAGTTCCACTGGAATCATGGGCAATTTTGATCCGTCAGGATAGGTCAATTCAATTCCCACCTCTTCCAACAAATCAGTGCCGACCAATATGTCCGGTTTCAAATTCGGCAACACAATTGCCCACATTTTGAAACGTCTCCCTTTTCTGTTTCCTTTTAAGTAGATTTCACCTGCACTCAAGTGTTTACCGCCCACACCATTTATCTGTGATACTGCATGAGGTCGATAAAATGGCTCCCAATCCTCTGTATACTTTGATTTATAAAAATTCACCAAAGCGTCTTTCACCTTCTCGTTCACACAAGTACGTGAAGCGCCTGTATCGGCAATGGCATAAAGACCGGAATTCGTATAAATGTCGTCCACTGACTGTAATACAGACGGCAATCCTTCAAACTGTATATCGTTAGGTATATAAATCCTTTTAGGTTGTTCCAATTCGGGTACAATCTTTTCTTCGGCCTTACTCATGACAGCCGCCTGAGATACGTTGTCAATTTTTTGATTAGATTGACGCCGTGGCCGATTCTCCGTGACTTTTCTCGCCTCATAAGACACAATGTCGTTGCTATTGAATCGCGCCTCATTACCTATGCCAACAAACGGTATTGAAGCTGATTCATCGTGCCTTATGTCATTCACAGTTAGGACATTTGACTTGCTGCAATTTTTGGCCATATGGCCAATTACTCCACAATTGAAACAGGTCAATGCGTTGACTGCGTTGTTCCTGACATTTGACGGTTCATTCCGCCAATTGGGATTTTCCCCAGATTGTTGAGGCATATTTGGAGGTCTATTCTGCCAACGATTGACATTTGGTGGGCCATTTCGCCAATTGGGATTATTCCCAGACTGTTGAGGTATGTTCGGTGGCCTGTTCTGCCAACGCATCGCCGGTTGGTTGAAATTCTGAATCGGACGATTCTGAATAGGCTGACGCACGTTTCTCTCGAATCTATTGGCCATAGCACCTTGCGCCATACTTATGGTTTGTTCTTTCTGCAGAGCCCTTGTCGTCACGTTATCCCATGTAAAATCTTGAGTTGAAACATCAGGTCTAAACTTTTCATTCAAATTACTGTAGAAATAATATGCTCTTAAGCAATCGACTGCCTCACATCTTTCACCATCGCACTGTCCCAATTTCAGTTCTGCAAACTTTTTGCTTGAAGACGCAATGTATTCTTGTACCGTCTGAGAATGCTGTTGCCATGTAATGAACGCATGCATTCTCTGTGACAAAGGCCGCTTATCGATGAAATGTCGAGAGAAAGTCTCGCACAAACGATCATAATCACACTGAATTTCCCTTGGTAAACCACGGAAAAAGGAAAGTGCGTCTCCGCAAAGTGACATCACCATGTACCGACATTTAACCTGATCTGGATATGTTTGAACCGCCCAATCAAAAGTAAACAACCAATCATCAAAAGAAACGTTGCCTTTACCATCAAAGTTGTTCACTTTTGGATCTGGGTAATCCCTCAAATTTATGTGACCGTTCTCGTGTCCATTGCCATTCCCATTCCCGTTTCCATTGGTAGGTCTATTCTGTGTAAGATTCTGCAAAAGCGCCGTCTGCATTTGTATCTGTTGTTGCATTTGCTCACGTTGCGCCTCTACCTGCATTTGCATCTGTTGTTGTATTTGTTGTTGCAGTTGTTGTTGTTGCGCTTCTGTCCGTTGTCGTTGGGCTTCTATTAAAAGTAGTGTTTGTTGTCGCTGATCCTCTGCCCGTCGTTCCTGCATCTCATTTTGCATTTGCATTTGCCTTGCCAATAAAGTAAAATAATCCGACGCGCCGTCGCCTTCCGATTGTCCGTCTACAGGCCCTTTATCGCGCGACTGACTACGACTCTGACTATCATTATGCATAAATGCTTGATTCTGTTGCACTCCCTCAGTCAATTCTTCTCGTGCGTCCCTTTCCGACTGTTTACGGTTACGACTACGACGTGAGTGTTGATCCCGTTCCTGTAATAATTGTTCATTTGCCGTCGCCAGCTGCTGTTTCTCCGCCTCTAAATGCTCTAAACGCTGTCGCAATTCGAACTCTTCTTGTCTCTTTCTCTCGCGCCTCTTCCTATCCCTCTCGCGTCGCTCCGCCAAACGCTGCTCCTCTGACTGGTTACTCTCCATGCCCACTTCCGTATCACTCTCCTCACCATCTGTAACGTACGGATCGATCGCCAAATCACTAGACACAGGAAAGACGTTCGACATTTAATTTGATAAAATCAGAATCACCAAAATCTTATCAACACAAGACTGTAAGTGACGAAATCACAATCTGGCAGCACAAGGCTGTAAATGGTGGCTAAGCCACAGTCTGGCGGCCGAAGCCGTAAGTGGTGGCAGAGCCACAGTTCTGGCGGCCGAAGCCGTAAGTGGTGGCAGAGCCACAGTTCTGGCGGCCGAAGCCGTAAGTGGTGGCAGAGCCACAGTTCTGGCGGCCGAAGCCGTAAGTGGTGGCAGAGCCACAGTTTTTGGCGGCCGAGGCCGTAAGTGGTGGCAGAGCCACAATTTTGGCGGCCGAAGCCGTAAGCGGTGGCAGAGCCACAATTTTGGCGGCCGAGGCCGTAAGCGGATAAGTGGTGGCAAAGCCACAGGTGTGGTGGAATTTCTAAGCAGCACTGGTAGAACCAGCGATGCCGATACTGCTCGTTCGATTCTGCACGCCACGAACAGCTCGATCGTCTTCAAACCGAATGACCAACGCTCCACACCTTGACAGCTCGATTTTCTTCTACGTCTCTACTTGAACGGCGTGATCACCTTCGAACAGGATAGCTGGCCCAGCACGCCTTGACTTGAACAGCGCGACCGCTTTCAAACAGGACAGCCGGCCCAGCGCGTTCGACTTGAACGGCACGACCGCCTTTGAGCAGGACAGCCGGCCCAGCACACTCGACTTGAACGGCACGACCGCCTTTGAGCAGGACAGCCGGCCCAGCACACTCGACTTGAACGGCACGACCGCCTTTGAGCAGGACAGCCGGCCCAGCGCTTTCACTCCGCTTCGTCGGTGTCGGACGAGTGGATCCTCGACGACACGGTACACCCTCTAGAGGAAAGACCCGTGAAACAGCACGGCTCGACCGGTGATCTTGAGAAATCCACACGGCCGCTGATGACGTTGAACTTGAAGTTGATCCTGCCTGGCGCTCCAATTTGTTGGCGCGTGTCCTCGTGACCGCCTTGTTGTAGGTTCGCTCGCCACACTTCTTCTCCACGAACACTCTTCTTAAGGATATTTCTCTTTATTAAATCTCAAAAGACGCAACTTGACACGACTCTCTGAGATAATAGAATGAACACAGATAAAGGATAGATCGGAATGTCACAATCTAGGGGCGTTTCCGGTAATCTTTCATGTAATTCTTCTAGCAGCTTGGCTCCACTCTAACACTTGCCATACCCGGGGGCACTATTGGAGGGGGGGCACTATTGGAGGGGGGGGGGCTGTATTGGAGGATTTACGGTAACAGTGATTTCAGGCGCTTAGGTTAAAGTTGGCTGGCTGTTTGCCATAAACGTCTGGTGAATGAAACCCCTCTTAATAAGTGCTTACTAAGTGCATGCAAATGTGCACTTCCTCCTTCATGTGTACAATTCACATAGGATACGGTAGATTGTATAGCATAGCCTACACGTTCTTCAGACTTTCTGCAGCACTCATAGGGGAGGGCGGCTATTTCAACCTGGCCGTATCCAGGGTACTTGGAGGTGGCAGTATTTTAGAGGCTTTGAGTGTTAGTGAGTTGTTGGGACTTTAGTGAGTCCAAAAAGTGAGTTGAATACACCGTTCCAGTTTGACGAAGTTTAAGGTCTGGATCCACTTAAGTCCGTTCAACAGCATGTGCTGGTCAGAGTGCGCCAGTACCAAATTGTTAAAGAACAGCCCATTGGGACTCTGAGCATGTCCACACGCACGCGCGCACGCACGCACGCACGCACGCACGCACGCACGCACGCACGCACGCACGCACGCACGCACGCACGCGCGCACGCACGCACGCACGCACGCACGCACGTACGCACGCACGCACGCACGCACGCACGCACGCACGCACGCACGCACGCACCCACAAACACTACACGCACACACACCAATGGCATGTTAATACCAAGTTCTGTACTGATACGCGCATTGCTGCTTACACATACACACTGACACGCCCTTGCGTATTTTCACTAGCGACGAGTCCTTCAAAACTCAGAACGCCTGCACACGCACAAACCCACGACAAGTACGCACCCGCCCACACAACACACAAGTACAGATGCTGACATGCACATGACGATCGCTGGCACGCACAGCCTGTCCCTGGCATGCAGTAACACACCGACTGGTTGTAGACGTTCAATGAACGACAACGTACATGTATACCAGGCTACGAATATCTCGTCACAGACGCAGTGGACCAAGAAATAATCCTGATGCCCACATCAGTACAAAAACCAAGCAAATGCGACCGCCGCAAACAAAAACAATGGCCACATTCACCCAGTGTATGTGCAAAATGTTTCTATTTGCACATACCATTTTTTGGCTCCACAAATTTTAATAGGTAAAGTAGGTAGGTAACGGCAAAATCTAGGTATGTAGGTATGTAGGTTAGGTACAGGTAGATCAATTTTCGCGCTAGGTAGGTTAGGTTAGGTTACCTAGGCTGAAAAAGGCTAGGTAACCTACTGGGTAGGTAGCCTAGCTAGGTAGGTTGCCATCACTACACACAGGCCGCTACAGTATGTCCGTCCACTCCGCTCACTCGGCCGCTCTCGCTCGTCCACCGCGCGCCGCTCCGCTCCTACCCTTGGACCCCCACAGGATGGAAAAAATACCGGTGGATTCCTGTTTTCGCCAGCCGGGAAGAGGTCGTACGCGAAGAAGGCCGACGTCTCTCTGAGCGTCGCGATCTCTTTCAGCGACACATTTCCCCACGACGCTCGCTAGCACCGGTCGAGAGAGGCGCTCCATCTGTGGACCTCTTTAACACTGTAATACAATACCTGTACACTCGACCCTACCAATTTATTTGCCTCGGACAATAAGACCTTACGAAGGTTGACGTTGCAAGCAACCTCCAGTCAACTCTGTTCCAAAATGAACTCCTGGCTGCCGCACGGATTGTGATCTCTACAAACAGGATCGGACGAGTTTTGCTATACGTGGTTAAAACTGTGCAGAGGTGCTCAGCTAAACACACGCGCGCGAACGCGCCGCGCCACTCACAGTCGGCTGAATCGGTTTCGTCACTCGCAACATTTGCTCGCATTTGTTGCGTGATTTGCGTTTGGGGATGGGTACGGCGGCGAGTACGTACCTACTTAGTTAGACTACACTGCCTGATTGCGACGATTATGTTTGCTTGTTTTTCCACGCACGCACGCACGCACCGGCACGCACGCACGCACAACGGACTCACTGAAAACGCCATGCCTGCAGACTGGCCTCAACGCGTAGGGACGCAAATGTAGGTCAGCGCATTTGACAGTCGATTTTTGTCTCCTACGTGGTCCTATCGGTGCGTGTTGCCCCAAAACAGTAGCATACACACATATGGATGTGCTCTCTGTAGTATGGTGAGCAATAAGTGGCCAGTGGAGCCGACACCACTGCTGCAGATCGTGCGCGGCGCGCACCTTTCTTCTGTCAACACTCGCCAACCGACCAGCCACCGGCCCATACGCCGAACGGGGATTGGCAATTATAATGGAGTGAGGGACGCGCAGCAACTGCAAACTTCACAGCGTTCTGAGAGTCACTTAAAATGCAAGTACTACATAGCATGTGTATGTGTCAGCGTCGGATAGTTACGTCTTGAGACCGAAACAACATTAATCGAGTCACAAATTTTACACAGCCGTTGTCGAACTTGGTCGCGCCGCCGTATCCTTTACCAGGGAGGGAGCTCGTGGAAATCCCGCTCGATGTTGAAGGCGCTCTCGAATCCACTCGGTGACAACAAACAGCATACGCTTTCATAATTGAATCGTTGCGCATCTCATAATGCGACTGGTCGCACGCCTTATTGTCGCGAGGATCGCGTTCAATAGCGTCGTCGTCAGATATCACTGTCGAAGGTTATTCGACGCCATTCCAGTTTATTGCCGCTCTCCCCCCCCCCTAAATTTACACCCCCTCCAAACGATTGGAATGAAACAATTAGCGCCCAAAAGCCTAATGGGTCTACGGTAAGTAAAATACACATTTGCTGACCCCCATTCCCGCATTCGGAATATTGCATCCCTTCCAAGCTCAAGCATGTTGCTTTAGCAGAATACTACAGGACAGGACCACTAGCGGATCCAGACGGGGGGAGAGAGGGGTCTCCCCCTCCTGTCAGCTCAGATTTGGGGGGGGGGGAGGAGGGGGAGAGATCAGGGGGAGAAGCAGGAAAGAAGGGCGAGCACGAAGGGGAAAATAGGCAGATTTTTACGATTTCGTTGGATTAGGGCACTTAAAAGCGCAAAATTTTCGCCTGCGGCGCTGTGGTTCTCTTCCAACTCACGATTGATACGTAAGGGAGCTAAAAAATCCCGTCATTTTTGTCTATTCCATTGTAGTGTAGTTTGTGCGGTGACCTTCTCCCCCCTCTGTCAGAAAATCCTGGATCCGCCAGTGGACAGGACACGACACGACACAGATTTAAGACAAAGAGCTCTGCGTCGATATCACCGTTCGAAGATCGGTTTATGGAAGCATTCGTGTCCAGGGCAGCTGCAGTCGGCGAAGTTGGTTTCGCGCCACTCTTCATGTCGCACGTTGGCACCGGTGATTCCACGCGACGGATGAATGGCCTTGAACTTGACGCCTACGTCGGGCCCCTTCATCAGGTTCAAGGGGGCGCGCGACGCCGGCCACTCGGCGCTCTCCACCGCGGTGACGTTCTGGAAGCACCATGTGAAGTCGCCCACTCGGAGGGTGCGCAGTTGCTCGGCCGCAGCGACGAAGGCGCGGTAGGAGACGCGCAAGTCCGCTGGGAGGTCGAAGGCCGAGCAGATGAGTTCGATGTGCAGATGGCGCAGGTTGGGCGCCGCTCGAGGGAAGCTGGCGAGCAGCTCGTAGGGCGAGTCTCCTTGCACGGGCAGGCCGTCCGAGAAGAGTACGAGCTTGCGCAGGCCTATTCTCGTCAGTGCCGGCAGCCGGCCGCAGTCCAAGGCTCTGCTCGGTCCAAGGCGGTTGTGGGGCACGCGCATAGCGGCGTCCCAGTTCCGCAGATCGAGTAATTCGATGGAGAGGTGAACGAGGCGAGGCCAGTTCGAGTAGGCGAGCCACGTCGGGTCGGTGGAGATGGCGTTGCGGAGCAGAAGGCACTCCACGCTACGTAGTCCCCACTGCGGCGGCTTCAGCGCATTCAGCAAAGTGCCGTCTTCGCCACAATTCAATTCTTCACCCAGCAGGTGTAGAAAACGCAGATGGTCACTAAAAGTAGGAAATTGCGGGCAACAATGCGGGTAGGCTGGCAGAATCATCACTTGGATGCGTACCCTCACTTTTTGCATGCATTTCATTTTCAGATGGCATTTCGATGCGTAAAAATCAACCAGAAATCTCCGAATTAACGCACCCCTTCTTAAAAAAAATGCGCGATTTGCCCGCCCCCCCCCCCCCCCCCCCGAAGGACTATTCACTCAAGCAAGCCTACATGCAGGCACATGCAGGTAGCCATGGCCGAAAGTCACGTCAACACGTCACCTCTTCAGGGCGTCGCTGAGGAAGGGCGCGAGCATCTCGAGTAGTAGTTCAGCCGCAACCCTGAAAGGCCTGCGGCGCCACGTACGCGCCTGCAATGTCATGTCAGAAAGATTAGACTGTCACTTGGCGTTAACCAAAGGAAGTCGTACAAGTAGTCCTGCGTCGAACATGAAGGCGCTGAGGCGCGACACGGGCCCCAGACAGCAGCGGGAAAGCTTGCTCAGGAACTCTTCCACGGCTGCCGTATTCACGCGACTTGGCAGATGAATGGGGTATTGGACAAAGTGAAGGCTGTGCACGCTTCGAACGCCCGTCGTCGTCAAGAGTCCCACGTCCTGCAGCCACCGACGGTGTTCGTCTGTAGTACACGCGAGGACACGACGAACCGACCAGCTGTCGTTGGTTCGCAGTCACGACCATCTCGACGACGTCCGCTGCGAGCCAGCGACCGTCGGCCGGGAAGAGGTCGTACGCGAAGAAGGCCGACGTCTCTCTGAGCGTCGCGATCTCTTTCAGCGACAAATTCCCCACGACGCTCGCCAGCACCGGTCGAGGTAGGCGCTCCATCCTCTTTGACACTGTAATACTAGGCTTACGGTAAACTATGCAGGCATGCAGGCAGGTAAAGTATGCACGCAAATAAAGGAGGCAGGCACGTAGGTTGCGGCCACCACACGTTAAAGTTCAGTTCGCAATTTAAAGCACCGTATATAGCACACAGTGAGCGCGGAGCGGTATTATTTCGTTCAGAATTTGTGTAGAAAATGGGCGATTTAACGCCCAAAAAAGAAAACAAAGGGGGAATAGTGTACTGAAGCGGCGCGTCTGACTGCGCCTGTACAAGGTTCTTCAATACAAACTTCTGTACCGCGTCAGGGCGGAATGATAAGGCCAAAATAACGAGGCACTGGCAAAATAACGAGGCAGTAACGGAAATTATCGAGGCAGTGATGGAATTCTGAGAATAATGACAAAAAAGTGTTTCAAGGCCAAGAAAATAACGAGGCATTAGAAAAATAACGAGGCACTAAAAAAATAACGAGGCTCTGCCTGTTTATTGATAATACTGTAGAACCCTTTTTGAAGCAGAAACCTGAGACGAAAAAGATATGGGGAAGGGGCGTGTTGGGAGGTTGTCATGTGTGTGGGCAAGATCCGATGTTCAGCGACTTATCTTTGACTATAAATCCGGAAGATAACAACAGTTGACTTTATAGTTAGTCGCATACGCTAAGAGCGTTACCGGTTACGCAAAAATGCTCAATATAGAATTTTAGCGCAAAGCGCATTATACATTTGCGCCATTTTTTTCAGGAAAGTGTACAATCGCACACAAAGAGCTCTGTTGGATGGATTGAGCTGATCCTTTTTGAAGAGAGAAGAGAGAATTCAGGACGCACCGCACAGGCCAACAAATACCTATTAGGCGCTCACACGCTGTCGACACAAGCGCCGACTTTCGAGCTGAACGAAGCACGGAGCACCAAAAAGTGAGGAAGGGAGGACAGGGGGAAGTGGGATGGGCGAAGAGGGGGAACGCTGCAGGTAAGGCGAACTTCACGAAAGGCTGACTGATACCGTACCTGACTCTCGGTTGTCGAATGAGCGAGGGTATGTATTTATGTGCAGTGAGGGGAGGAGAGAGGGACGCTACGCTATCTCGGCATCGTCCGCTCGTGCCGCAGGCGTCCAATCCGGTCTTGCAGCAGCGCGCTGCCGCCGCCGTTTGTCAGCCGAGAGATGCCGCTTGGGCCGTAGGCAAGCCTAGAGCGCTGATGGTGGCTCGCTCAGCAGAGAGCGCTGCTGCAGACCGGCCAGCAGGGAGCTTGTGACTGTCGAGCTTGAGGGCCGACGCGACGCTAGACTGTTGGAGACCAGTCAGCGGGTGGCTGGCGTCCTTGCGAAAGTTGCCGCTCTGTTGGAGTCCGCTGTTTGAAGAGGAACAGTGTCGGAGTACGGTATGTACAAGTGCCAGCGGATCCAGAAGGGGGGGGGGGGGTGGGGCTACCCCTCCGGTAAGCAAAGTTTTGGGGTAGGGGGGAAGGCGGGAGAGAGTTTAGGGAGGAAAGAAGGAAAGAAGGACGACCACCACGCGCTCAAAACAGTAAATTTTTCGCCTGCGGCGCTGTGGTTCTATCGCAACTCACTGTGTGCTAGAAATAGTGCAAACAAAGCAAATGCCGATACCACAGCCATTTTTTGGATAAACTGCGATGAAAATATTTAACATTCTCCCTCCTCTGTCGGAAAATCCTGGATCCACTAGTGCTCTCCATACGCCCTCCTCCCACTAGGGATGAGCACGGGCCTGCACATCTCAGCCCGGCCCGGCCCGCCAGATAGTCCGGCCCGTCCCGGCCCGGCCCGCACCCTCAAAATCCAGGCCCGGCCCGGCCCGGCCCTTACAACTGCTCAATATCGCAGGCCCGGCCCGGCCCGCAACACGAAATAAGTACAGTCACTACAGTGTACAATTTACTGAAATACCGTATGCCAATTGGCGTGATTTACTTAACGGAATGGCGCATCCACCTCTCAGAATCGCAGTTCACAACCATTTTACGGCCTTTGCACCCTTTGAGAGCGAAAGACGCGCGTCATAGAATACAAAGTTGCTAATACGGTGCAGAATAGTCGCGGATACTTACAATGCATTACATAGGTAGCTATCTACGTTGGCCAGCCAAGAACGCCCGGCCCGGCCCGGCCCGCACCCTCAAAACGCAGGCCCGGCCCGGCCCGCAAAACGGGCCTGGAATTCCGGCCCGGCCCGGCCCATGCTCATCCCTACCTCCCACACCATTACCAACCCAACAACGCCTCTCTTCTGGGCCGTCTCAAGAGGATTCAAGTATGCGAAAAAAAGAGACAATTGATTTGGAGTGCCATAACTCTCGGAATCCTCCTCCACCGAATTCGACGATTCTTTTGCAGACCAAATAATAAGGTCTTATGTATAAGTGTTCCCAATTTCATAGCAATCTGACAAAGGAAACAAAAGTTATTCAAAGAAGAAACCCTTTAGTTGCACTCACCACCGTCTCGCACGCAGGCGGCGATCGTCAGTCAGACGTCAGCGTCCACGAAGATGGCCGCAGCTCGCGAGGGTCGTAGTCGTTGTCGGGATACGCGCTAGTATAGAATTTGCATACTGTTGTCACGGGATTTTTTTTGTTGGATTTGGGGCGACGCTAGGAAGCCGTCAATGGCCCATTTAGCCTACCCATCTCCATGACGCCTTCCCGTCTACTGCCGTATAATTAGCCGAAGACTTTCGGAAGAACGTCATCTGTAATCTAGGGCAGCGATGACACGAGAAAATCCATGGAAAGGGATGTCTTCGAGAATGGCGCCATCAAGAATCGAGCCCAGGACCTTGCGCGCAAGAGGCCGGTTTTTTGCCACTAGGCCATGCGCTGCCCTGTCACGGGATAGAGGTATAGTAAGATAAGGACGTTAATTCGACGTCCATCTAATTAATTGCGTCGCGTCCATCTAATTTGATGACACGTCCATCTAATTGGATGAGACGTCCATCTAATTTGTCCAATTGATGCCACTGTGCTATTGATGCTGCACTATGCCGGGTACCAGTGTTGATGGCGGGCAATGTCGCCGCTGACAAGGCCTTCCACCCATCGGCATCGCGCTCTGCCTCACCGAAACGGGAAGCGACTTCGAATTTGTTTGTCACAGAGTGGCCAAAGCCGCCTTTGCCAGCAACGGCACTGTCTTCCGCCCAAGCTTTGTCATTGCCGATGCTGCCAGAGGAGGGGTGGATGGCGCCAGAGAGGCGCCCGTGGTATGAGGGCGCTAGTCCCAAGCGCCCTTCCACCAACTGCGCCCAGGAGTAGTTCAACGGTCACCTCAAGACAGGACACGCCCTGCGCGCTCGAGTGCCTGTCCTAGAGTTCATCGGCGGCGTTTGCGAGCGCCGCCTCCCCAGCTGGTCGAACGATCGCAGCCCCGACTGCCCCACCCGAAAAACCTTGCGCCCAGCCTCTCCACTGCCCGCTGGATCGATGCGTACGCCTTCGACCACGAGGGCCGCCCAATGCTGTGCTGGCGCGAGGGCGAGCTGCGGACCTTCTTTGTGAAGGCCACTGGGTGGGGGTGCGTTGGGATTGCAGGACGAGGCCGTGCAGGAGTGGCGACAACGCAGCGAGGACTGTTCCTGGAGTGACTGGGACGAGTTCAAGAGGGACCGCTCTGCCTTCTGGCTAGTGCGGCTGGAAGGCGACGACTGGCAGAGTTGCAGTTGCGTCTTCTCAAAACAGAGGATCTGCAAGCACAGCCTCGGCGTCCCGATCCGCGTCCGCGTCCCTAGCGTCGATGTCCCTGTCACCACGAAGCAGATCGCACTCGGCGTCAACAAGCGCCGCGGCCGCCCCAGCAGAAGCGCGCTCAAATTAGATGGACGTGTCACGCAAATTAGCTGGACGTAAATTCTAAATTAGATGGACGTATCACGCTCTTTAGATGGACGTTTCGCTCATATTAGATGGACGTAAATTCAAAATTAGGTGGACGTGTCACGCATTTTAGATGGACGTGTGCGCCGAATTAGCTGGACGTAAATATTATCCCCGTAAGATAAGATGAACATTCGCTCTTACTGGAAGAGAAACAATGCTGACAGTGTCATGATCAAGTCGAAGATTTCTCTATCCAAGTTTTTGACTTGGTATAGATATATCAGGCTTTACATCAAAAGTGAGTATTCGGCAAATGAGCAAAGCAAAAATAAAATTTTCAAAGTTGAAAAATATTTGAAACTAGCACATAAGGATATGCAACGCATGAGGCACCAAGTCTTGATGAAGAAATGGCAGAATTTAAAGTTAGTCCTAAGCTTGTCTTGTGACATGTTTGCATACGTATCATCATATCATCTCGTTTTACAGGGCCGTTCTGGTCTAGTTCAAATCAGGGTGTACGCGTCAGCGTACAACCCTAATATGTGACCACTTCTCAATGCGGGTTTTTGAATTTTCGATCGCCTATAACTTTTGACTGAACGGATTTCGACGCGTTATGGCGCAAATGAACCGCCTTCTTCTGGGGCATCGAACGCGCCATAACGCGTTTCCGTGTTTTACTGTAAGAGGTCAATAGTTCCAAAAATGTTCCAATTTTGCGGCTTTATTTTTTCGTGTTCTCCTCCCAGTTTTTGGAGCACTGCTCGCGAACGCCGGAAGCAATCCGGATGAAACTTTGCACGTATGGGCGACCCATGGCAACAATTTGTGGTGCCAAAAGATTCTTGTCTAGACTTTGTATATCCAGAGATATTGCTGATTTTATGCTTTTTTGAAGGACCCGAAAAGTTTGTGCCCTATAGGCGCTCCAGCCGTTCGTCGCAGAGCTTCGCTATAAAGGGGAAAGTTGATGGCCAGGACCTAACTTAGAAAAGTTTCAACATTTGGACCGCATTGGGCGCACCAAAATACATCTCCCCATTATACCAATGATATGAAATGGCGATATTTCGGTGTGGTTAGCTCGGATCGCTTTGAGGTCAATAATAAAGTTGATCACCAATTGGTGTGAAACATTTCATTCCTTAGTGCCAATGCGCTCCGACGCACCAAAATATTTTCACTTCCGGGAAAATCGCTATATCTCGATGTGGGTACGTCGGATCACTTTGGCTAAAACACAAAAGTTGACCGCCTGCACGTGTAGATCATTTTGATTCTTTACATCCCTATGCTCCGACAAACCAATATGGCACTGCAGATGTGCACGCACGCACGCACACCTTCAAATGGGCTGCTTCACAAACAACTTGATGAGGGTAGGTCGGATCATTTCGGTTTAAACACGAAAGTTGACCGCCTAGTCATAGCGATCATTTTCATACTTTACATCACTATGCTAAAACGCAGCAATACATGTATAGCACAACTGCAAGCGCAGGCAGGCACGCACGCACGCACATAATGTACCCCCTATGGCGCAGCACATCGTGCGCGCATGTCTGTCAGACCGGTTGCAAGTAACGCGCGGCACACTTCTTTGTCCAGGTGTACACTGTATCAGAGCGGATTTTGGATTAAGGAAAAATTTGCAGGGGGCTGCAAAAAAAGGAGAATATGTGACACTCTATTGTTGAAGTCCAGTTTGAAAAGAAGTGGTATTAAGGCATGTACCCCCACTGATTTCTAGCCACTTCCGCATTGCAGCTGATCAACTCCACTTTGAACAAACCATGTATAAAATCCGAACCAAGCACAGCAACAAGTCACATATTCGGCGATTTTTGTGTTCGCTTGCAATGGAAGGAGATGTGCAGCGAAAAATGCGGCAACTTGAACTGACTGACATTTACATAGATTGAGTGTGAGAAATTAGCACATGCCCCATGGAACCCCACGCACACGCATGTACGCATGCACGCACGCACTTGCGTACGCACGCACGCACGCACGCACGCACGCACGCAGCACTCATGCAAGCATTACGGCACTACACAAATGTTATACAAACAGTTCATCATTGTGTGGAATGCCGGAAGGGAATGGAGCAGGATTGTAGTACGTATATGTGCCTCCCGCCTACACATCGACATCACCAGCTGTACATCATCAACAACTGACATTGCAAAAATTTTAGCAAGGGACCAATTGATTCTGCAGGAACTTTAGCCGTGTCAGGTCCATGGAAATGGGCAATGACAACGTCTGAGAGAGATGAGATATGAGTTGATGGACGTTTGCGGCATTTTGGCTTAGCTGAGTGAGATGGCTCGCACAAAAATCGCCGAATATGTGACTTGTTGCTGTGCTTGGTTCGGATTTTATACATGGTTTGTTCAAAGTGGAGTTGATCAGCTGCAATGCGGAAGTGGCTAGAAATCAGTGGGGGTACATGCCTTAATACCACTTCTTTTCAAACTGGACTTCAACAATTGAGTGTCACATATTCTCCTTTTTTTGCAGCCCCCTGCAAATTTTTCCTTAATACAGTGTTTTTTAGAAAGATGAGGGGGTTTCTGTAATTCAACACATGCAAGCATGCACGGACGAACGCACGCTCACATGCTTGCACGCACGCGCGCTCGCACGCACGCACGCACGCACGCACGCACGCACGCACGCACGCACGCACGCACGCACGCACGCACGCACGCACGCACGCACGCACGCACGCACGCACGAACGCACATACGCACACACACGTTCACTGACGCAGGTTCACACACAATGTACCTGTGACTGAATCAAACAAGGCAAAATTGAAGTAAAGCAAAGTACCAACAGCCTAGCAGACATACATGCATGCATGCAGTGCTATATTGCTGCGTCAGAGCATAGATCACCATGACTAGACGGTCAACTTTTGTGTTTTTGCCAAAGTGATCGGACCTACCCCCATCAAGTTTCGTGCGAAGCAGCCCATTTGTTGGTGTGCGTGCGTGCGTGCACACCTGTAGTGCCATATTGGTTCGTCGGAGGATAGCGGTGTAATGAAACAAAATGATCTGCACGTGCAGGCGGTCAACTTTTGTGTTTTGGCCAAAGTGATCCGACCTACCCATATCGATATTTATCGATTATCCCGGAAGTGAAAAAATTTTGGTGCGTCGGATCGTGTTGACTTCAAGGAATGAAATGTTTTACATCGAAGGGCGATCAACTTTATTATTGATGTTTAGGCCATCTGACCTAACCACACCGAAATATCGCCAATTTCCGTTATTGATATAATGGGGGGAGGTATTTTGGTGCGTCCAATTTGGTCCAATTGTTGAAAGTAACACAAGTCATGTCATGGCGACCAACTTTCTCCTTTACAGCGAAGCGCTGCGATGTACCGTTAAAGCGCCTATAGGGCACAAAATTTGTGGCCTATTTCCAAGGAAATCAATCGATAATTGGATAAAATCGGCAATATCTCGAGATCGGTACGAAGTACACACAAATCCTTTGGCATGCAACATTCCCATCGCTAGGCGGCTTCACATACCAAGTTTCGTCGCGATAGGTCCTGGCGTTCGCGAGCGCCGTTCCAAAAACCTGGCAGAGAACACGAAAAAAAAAAGCCACAAAATTGGAACATTTTTGGAACTATTGACCGCTTTCAAGAAAGCAAGGAAACGCGTTATGGCGCATTCGATGCCCCAGAAGAAGGCGGTTCATTTGCGCCATAATACCCCTCTTTTTCAAACTGGACTTTAACAAATAGCATCACATATTCACCTTTTTTTGCAGCCACCTGCAAATTTTTCCTTAATTATAAAAGGGAAACCACGTGGTGAAGGCCTGAAATATTATTCACTCTGTGACCCCAAAACTGGCTACTGTTACGCATCCATGCTGCACTCTTCAACCTATGTGCACTTTGAGGAAGTTTGGGGAAGGATAGTGGCCATCTGCTACTCTCTATTGAGAAGAGATGAAGAAAAAGGCCTACACAGCTTCCTTGACCAAGGCTTCTTTGTATGTTGCTCACCTGATTGCTCTGCTAGTTTTGCAACATACATTCTAGTTTTAGATCTTCACGGACAGGTACTACACTACTGTCCATATGAATTATGCGATGGCCAAACGCAAAACTTTTTTTTTTGTGGAACGCTCAGAAGAGAGCCGTGCAGCAATCTTCCTACAGGAATTATGCAGTGTTCAAAGGCAGTTAATACTCCTGCCATGGTGAAAAGCTTGAAAAGAGGACAAACAGTGGCCATGCAAAGCAATTATGGTAAGTAAACTTTTGCCTTGCTTGCTTGCTACACATATTGTAACCATCCTGGTTTAGGTGAGACTGTTGCGCTTACCTGGATGGATGCCAGAGCTGTGGCTTTCCTAACATCATTACCTAGCGTCCATGACAAGCCATCGGTCTGCTTTTGGAAAGGAAAAACGAGCAAGAGACAAGTTTACCGACAAAAAATTGTGCAACCAGCAACTGCTCTCGACTTCAACAAGAACATGGGAGGCGTGGACATTAGGGATGAGCATGGGCCGGGCCTGCGTTTTGAGGGTGCGGGCCGGGCCGGACGTTCTTGGCTGGCCAACGTAGATAGCTATCTATGTAATGCATTGTAAGTATCTGCAACTATTCTGCACCGTATTAGCAACTTTGTATTCTATGACGCGCGTCTTTCGTGCTCAAATGGTGCAAAGGCCGTAAAATGGTTGTGAACTGCGATTCTGAGAGGTGGATGCGCCATTCCGTTAAGTAAATCACGCCAATTGGCATACGGTATTTCAGTAAATTGTACACTGTAGTGACTGTACTTATTTGTTGCGGGCCGGGCTGGGCCGGGCCTGCGATATTGAGCAGTTGGACGGGCCGGGCCGGGCGTGGATTTTGAGGGTGCGGGCCGGGCCGGGACGGGCCGGACTACACTGGCGGGCCGGGCCGGGCCGAGATGTGCAGGCCCGTGCTCATCCCTAGTGGACATACAGTACGCGAAACCACCACCACCACCACGTGAAACCACCACTTCTGTTAAAACTCACCACAGAAGCAGCAGATGGTGCATGTCTGGAACATTTCTTCAGTCTCTGGACTGGTTTTGTGCAAATACATAGTGGAATATTGTACAAAGAGTTCGGACACCCAAAGTTCCAAAATTGCATGGTCAAATCTGAACTAGCAAATGAACTTTTGAAATTTGGATTGCAACTAGAAGAACAGGAATGCTCATTAAAGTGGCAGCTACCCACCGCTACAATGGGCAGGACAAAAGCTCAGCAAGAACGTCCACTCGTTCTCAAAACTAGAAGTGCAGAAGAAATTAAAAGAATTAGATTGCTTTCAACAAATGACATCAAGCACCTGCCTACAAAGCGGAAGTTGAGTGCCCAACAACTCAAGTGGTTTTTGATGTGGTTGTTGACTGGTTTTGCTACTTTTAGGTGTACCATAACTGTGAACGTCATATGCAGAGAGTCCAGACCAATGTTTATTGCAAGGAATGTGGTGTTGCTCTGTGCATTCATGGAGACTGCTTTGCTAGGTTCCATGAAGAGAAGAACTATTTGTTTTCTGACCCCAAATTGGCAGCCAAACCGATCATTCACTCAAAGCAGAGATACTAGCACATTCATGTTTTCATGTTATAAAACTTACTGTTCAACTACATAGTCATACTGACTAATCATCTCCTCAAACCCTTTGCGCTGCGCTGTTGTTGTAGCAACTATTGTTAATTGGGAGTGCAGTGCGCGCCATGTCAATTCTCTGATCTTCGCTGCACTTTTATGCTTGACGAGTGTGGTTTGACTAGATGGCTGGGCTTGCCAAGTACACAAGAGCTTGCATTCTTGTCTTGCTTCTCGCTACCACAAACCAACACAAACGCTTCGTTCCTGAACCAGATGCATTACTAGTTTAGGTTATAGTAAGAACAACATGCATGTTGAGTTAACCCATAGGGTAAGATAGGTTACTGTTATGGTTAGAAAAAGCATGTGGTTTTGCAATTCTATCTGTGTTCCAAATCTAAGCCAGATTCTAAGCCAGATCTAAACAAGTGTCGGAACAAGAACAAATCTAAGCCAGATCTAAACAAGTGTCGGTTGGCTGGTGGGCGTCCTGTCAGACGTCGTTACAAAAAACACTGCAGTGAAGCGGCAAGTCTGACTGCGCCTGTACACGGTTCTTCTATGCAAACTTGGACAGAAATCACTGTCGAAGGTATCAGTGTCCGGTCGAAGGCGATGGAGGTCGACGAAGGTGAGACTAGCGGGCGCCTTGTCCGTCCGAGTACTCGTAGAGTTGGTTCTGGTGGAACCAGCGCAGGGCCAGTCGGGCCAAGGGCCACTCGGCCACGACGCTGCCCAGCAAATACGCTGCGTAGTCGACGGGAGCGCTGCAGGCGAAGCACTGTGCTCGCCCCAAAGTCGGCTGCCGAATGCGAGAGCGGCGCGCACCCGGCGAACCAGTGGTCGTTCTCGGCCAGCATTCGCTCCAGCTCGGCCTCGCCCCCTCTCCAGAAGCGGTACGACGCCGTGGCCAGCGACGTCAGGAAGGCGAGCGTCGACGCCACCGCCAACGCCACCCTGCAGACCGACGTCGCGCGCTCTCGCGTGGGAGCGAGAGCGCGCGCGGCGCAACCCACCCGACGGGGTGCGTTCCGGGCAGCTTCCACTTCCACTCCGAGCGGCGCTTCATGCCGCGCCATCGGCGGCGGTAGGGCGCTTTGCAGACGGGACAGCAGAGCACTGGTCTGGAGTGGGACGACGACTCGCTGAATCCGCCCCGTCATTGCTGAGAGTCACCAAGTCGCGTGGGGGTGTTCGTGTTGACACAGCCTGTCAAGTCAAGTCTACTCGGCAACTCTACCCATTTCCTCGCGAGTTTTTACCCTCCGCGCGCAGCTTGGATGTGTACTCCCTCCCCCTGTGTGCGTGCGTGTCTCCCATTGCGTTGAATCGTTGTCCCCCCCTCTGTCGCCGCTGGCAGCTGGGTCGAGCGCGCTCGCCCCCTTTCTTACGGTAGTCGTTCTTCGCAGCTGTCGATATTTTGGTGTCGTTATGTTGGTAGGCGCATTTCCCGCCCAGTCAGTCATCCCCCGCCCGTTGTGACCGTTGAGCAATTCCCTCTGTATGGACGCGTTGCAAAGGGAATCACAGCGGCGCCGGAGCATAACAAGAGGTGGTGAGTGGTGATACCCAATCAGAGGTTGATAAGACGCGTCTGTCTGTCCCTGTTGTGATACTCGCGTGCTCGTTGCTACTCTCCTACTACCGTAGAGCTAGCGCGCTCCTGTCCGTCTGTGCGTGGGTGGGTGTACGTACGTCCACCTACTCCGAAGGTATAATCGTGCCCCGTGGTCCTGTCCTGTGTGCGTCTGTGCGTCCGTGTGTGCGTCATTCTCGTGCAACTACAAGTACACGAGAGCCTACGAACCGCGTACAAGTACAGTTCGTATGGTCACACGCACACCGCCAGCGACCGTAACCTTGGTGTGTACGTGAGAGTGCGACAGATTCTACCAACATGTGCAGTGTATTCTTCCCTTAAATCCCCTCCACGCGCTTCGCGCTAACGCTAACAAAGCTCCCCACCCACACATCGACATCATTCCAGTTTATTACCCCCCCCCCCCATATAATTGCACCCCCTCCAAACGCTTCGAATGAAACAGTTAGCGCCCACGGGGGTGGGGGGGGGGGGCTAACCATAGGGTTTGCGGTAAGTAACATACACATTTGACCCACCCCCATTCCCGCATTCGGAATATTGCATCCCCTCCAAGCTCAAGCATGTCGCTCTAGCAGAATACGACAGGACACGACACGACACAGTTGTTCAGCGCAAGACAAAGAGCTCTGCGTCGCTATCACTATTGATGATCGAAAATGATCGGCAGCTCCTTGAAGCATTCGTGTCCGGGGCAGCTGCAGTCGGTGAAGGGGATCGCGCGCCACTCTTCGTGTCGCACGTTGGCACCGGTGATTCCACGCGACGGGTGAATGGTCTCGCAGTTGGGCCCCTTCATCAGGTTCAAGGGGGCGCGCGACGCTGGCCACTCGGCGCTCTCCACCGCGGCGACCTCGCGGAATGGCCCTGTGAAGAAGTCCACTCGGAGGGTGCGCAGTTGCTCGGCTGCAGTGACGAAGGCGCGGTAGGAGACGCGCAAGTCCGCAGGGGGGTCGATGGCCGAGTTGATGAAGTTGATGTGCAGATGGCGCAGGTTGGGCGCCGCTCGAGGGAAGCTGGCGAGCAGCTCGTAGGGCGAGTCTCCTTGTACAGGCAAGCCATCTCTGAAGAGCACAAGATCGTCCAGGCCTATCGTTGTCAGTGCCGGCAGCCGGCCGCAGTCCAAGGCTCTGGCCGGTCCAAGGCGGTTGTGGGGCACGCGCATAGCGGCGTCCCAGCTCCGCAGCTCGAGCGATTCGATGGAGAGGTGAACGAGACGAGGCCAGTTCGAGTAGGCAAGGAACGTCGAGTCGGTGGAGAAGAGGTTGCAGAGCAGAAAACACTCCACGCTACGTAGTCCCCGCAGCGGTAGCATTAGTGAAGTCGGCAAAATGCCGTCTTCGGCACAATACAGCAGGCGTAAAAAACGCAGGCGATCACTAAAAGTAGGAAATTGCGGGCAGCAATGTGGCTCGGCCGGCAGAATCATCACTTGGATGCGGACCCTCACTTTTTGCATGCATTTCAGTTCATGCAGACATTGCGATGCATAGGAATCAACCAGAAATTTCTGAATTAAACCCAGCCCTTCTTAAAAAATGCGCGATTTGCCCCGCCCCCCCCCCCCCCCCACATAAAACCGGGTTTTTGACCGGGGGGGAGTGGGGGGGGCACGCAGATTTGAGAAGGGAGGGGGGTGTCAGAGAGTAAGAAATTGTACCGAAAGAGTGTCTAAATAGGCACTTTTTGATCAAAATAGGTTAGCATAGGCTATAAATAACGTTATTAAGCTGTTTTAGGGTAAAAAACACTGAAAAAGACAAAAAACTACTTTTTACAGTTGTAGACAGGTTGAAAAACTTTCAAAAAACTTCTGGGGGGGGGGAGGGTTGGGGAAAGCTGGGGAGGGGGTGGGGGAAGCTGGAGAGGGGTAACGTTGGGGTGGGCAACCCCCCCCCCCCCCACAACCCCCAGTTACATGTACGCCACCCCCACCCTCCCAATTTGGCGAAGGACTATTCACTCAAGCAAGCCTACATGCAGGTAGCCATGGCAGAAAGGCACATCAACACGTTACCTCTTCAGGGCGTCGCCGAGGAAGGGCGCGAGCGTCCCGAGTAGTAGAGACGTTCCACGGTAGCCCCACTCATGCTGCTGCAATGTCAGAAAGATTAGGACTGTCACTTGGCGTGAAACCATGGGAGTCGTACAATTGGTCGCACGTCGAGCATGAAGGCGCTGAGGCGCGACACAGGGCCCAGGCAGCAGTGGGAAAGCTTGCTCAGGAACTCTTCCACGGCTTCCACCGTATTCACGCGAGTTGGCCCACCCATGGCGTCTTGGACAAAGTGAAGGCTGTACACGCTTCGAACGCCCGTCGTCGTCAAGAGCGTCACGTCCTGTAGCCACTGTCGGTGTGCGTCTGTAGTACACGCGAGGAGCGCGTGGTCTACACGACGAACCGACCAGCTGGAAGTCCGCAGTCACGACCATCTCGATGACGTCCGCGGCGAGCCAGCGACCGTCGGCCGGGAAGAGGTCGTACGCGAAGAAGGCCGACGTCTCTCTGAGCGTCGCGATCTCTTTCAGCGACAAATTCCCCACGACGCTCGCTAGCACCGGTCGAGGGAGGCGCGCCATCTCTCTAGAGTCTGGACCTCTTCAACACCGAAATACAATAGCTGTACACGCGACACTACTCATGTACATGTACATCGAACAAAAATGAGCCCTTACGAAGCGATAATGCTGTTTTCTACAACAGCAGTCGACTTTGTAGTTAGCCGCGTACGCTAAGCACGTGACATCGGATAGGCGAAATGGTCAATATAGAATTTTAGCGCAAAGCGCATTTTAAATTTGCGCCATTTTTTCAAAAAGTGTACAATCGCACACAAAGAGCTCTGTTGGATGGATTGAGCTGATTCTTTTTGAAGAGAGAAGGGAGAATTCGGGACGCACCACACAGGCCAACAAACACCTATTAGGCGCTGACACGCTGTCGACACAAGCGCGGACTTTCGAGCTCAACGAAGCACGGAGCAGCAGAAAGTGAGGAAGGGAGGACAGGGGGAAGTGGGATGGGCGAAGAGGGCGAACGCTGCAGGCCTCTCCCTAAAGGCTGATTCATAATTAACGGTCTTCCCATGGTTCTCGGTCTCGTTCTGGGTCTCGGTCTTCCCATGATAAACAGCCAAGACCTTTGCTAAGACCGAGACCGAGACCGATGGGAAGACCGTTAATTATGAATCAGCCTTAAAGAGGAAAGAAGAGAAAGAAGGAGAAAGAAGGTCGTGTTAGCGGCCTAAACAAAGCCTGAGCAAGGCCCAAGAATAAGCCTAACAAGGTGTACTGAAGTGGCAAGTCTGACTGCGTCTGTACAACGTTCTTCTATACAAACTTCTGTACAAACTGGCGAACAGTACACGAAATGTACTGTACACGTCGTGTACTGCGAACAGTACACGTACAGGGCACGAAATGGCGAGCTTCACAAAGACAGATGCAGATGTAAACGGACTACACACTGATCTGTACACTGCTGCGGTTGTCGAATCAGCGAGGGTATTTATGCGCGGTGAAGGGAGAGGAGAGGGACGCTATCTCGGCGTCGTCTGGTTGTGCCACGGGTGTCCAGACTCCAGTCCGGTCTTTCAGCGGCGGCGCCTATGCCGCCGTCAGCTTGCTGAGCGTCCTCGCTTGGTCGCAGGCGAGCCTCGAGCGCTTGCGGCGGCTGGATCAGAGGGCGCAGCTGCAGTCCAGTCGGCGGGAGCTTGACTTGGCGGCGCTTGAGCGATAGAAGCGACGCCTGGCTGCTGGAAGCCGGTCGGTGGGTGGCCGGCGTCCCTGAGATAGTGCCGCGCCGTTGGAGGCCGGTGTTGGGGAGAGGAATAGTGTTGGGAGTACGGTAGGTCGACTGGTGGACGTCCTGTCGTCAGACGTCAGTACACCTTCCCCCTTGGACGAGCTGTGTCCTCACAGCTGCAAGGTCTCCAGGGGTGTGGCCATCAGCAGAAGCCAAGGACCCAGGGGAAAGACGAAGGAAAGAAATGAATTCTTCGATGAAGGAATTCGCTGTAGGTTGCCTAGTGTGGTGCCTACTGAAGTTGTAGAATGTTCATCGATTCGTTGCAGTCCATGCGTACAGTCAGTTGAGTCGAATTTGTGCGGATGCGGGTGGACCAAGTACTGTGCCCTATTCACAGCTGCAAAGTTTCAAGGGGTGTGGCCATCGGCAGAAGCCAAGGACTCAAGCGGTAAGTCGGTGGTACTGGTGAGAAGCCGAAACCGATACAGCTTGTGAATGAGTTCGCTGTAAGTCGTCTTGTCTTCTGGTCCAGGAGTATGCCAGTTGAATTGGTAGAGTTGGGGGTTGAGACGGAACGGGGAAATGTTGACAAGAAACTGGGGCACTACTTACACGTTGGAAACACATGAACAACGAGCATTGACAAATAGGCCAAATCGATGTACTCAGTAAGTATCTATACCTGTACCACACACCACGAAAACTGAAGAAGATGTAGATACGTACCTATACGCATTGGGAAGACAAGCAAGCCGAACACATCAAATACTACACTACAACCGAACAAAGCGAATATGCAGCGCTGTTGTGAGTACGTGAAGACCGGTACCAGACGTGAGGTGAAAGAATAGTTCGTGCCTTTGCAACAACACTATGGTAAACGCACGAATCAAGTATGCTTGCGCGCAAAATCTAGGCGACGAAATGCAAGTGCCCAGCGCGACGCGTACATGCAGTAGGTATGCATGTATAGGTGCAATAGCAGAATAACAATACATGCGAGCGCGTGAGCGAAATAGCCTGCAGCTACGAGTACCTTTCTTCTGTCAACACTCGCCAGCCGACCAGCCACCGGCCGATACGCCGAACGGGGATTGGCAATTATAATGGAGTGTGAGGGACGCACAGCAACTGCAAACTTCACAGCGTGCTGAAAGTCACTTAAAATGCAAGTACTACATAGCATGTGTACCGTAAATCCTCCAATAGTGCCCCCGGGGCACTATTTTTTCAACCTCTCCTTACCCGGGGGCACTATTGGAGGGGGGCACTATTGGAGGGGGGGCTTCTATTATTTCAACCTAAAAATTTTGAATGGTAATGCTAGTTTCGCTGTCAAAATTGCCGATTTTTCGGTGATTTTGATCACTTTTGCCACATCTAATTGTTGATTTACCGCTAATAGTTGCTGAAACGTACTATTATTGGTTAGTAGTAGTGTGTATACACGATATAAATGTACCTACCACTGTATTTTTGCCCATAAAAAGGCACATGGCACAACATACCCCTTACCCCCGGGGGCACTAATGGAGGAGGGGGGCTCTATTATTTCAACCTTGCCGTACCCGGGGGCACTATTGGAGGGGGGGGGCACTATTGGAGGGGGGGTTGTATTGGAGGATTTACTGTATCAGCGTCGGATGGTTACGACTCGAGGGATCGAAACAAGATCAATTGAGTCACCAATTTTACGCAGTCGTTGTCGAACTCGGTCGCGACGCCGCCGTGTCCTTTACCAGGGAGCTCGTGGAAATCCCGGTCGACGTGTGGCCCCATGTCGAAGGCGCTCTCGACTCCACGCGGCGACAACAAACAGCATAAAATCATTCGCATCTCATAATGCGACTGGTCACACGCATCATTGTCGCTCAACAGCGTCGTCGTCAGATATCACTGTCGAAGGTTATTCGACGCCATTCCAGTTCATTGCCGCCTCCCTTCCCCTAAAATTACACCCCCTCCAAACGATTGGAATGAAACAATTAGCGCACAGAAGCCTAATTATAGGGTCTACGGTTAGTAAAATACACATTTGCTGACCCCCCATTCCCCGCTTTTGGAATATTGCATCCCTTCCAAGCTCAAGCATGTCGCTTTAGCAGAATACTACAGGACAAGACGACACGACACAGATTTAAGACAAAGAGCTCTGCGTCGATATCACCGTTCGAAGATCGGTTCCTGGAATCATCTGCAGCAGCTGCAGTCGGTGAAGTTGGTTTCGCGCCACTCTTCGTGTCGAACATTGGCACCGGTGATTCCACTCGACGGGTGAATGGCGTCGCCGCCAACGAGCGCCTTCATCAGGTTCAAGGGGGCGCGCGACGCTGGCCACTCGGCGCTCTCCACGGCGGCGACGTTCTGGAAGCACCGTGTGAAGTCGCCCACTCGGAGGGTGCGCAGTTGCTCGGCTGCAGCGACAAAGGCGCGGTAGGAGACGCGCAAGTCCGCAGGGAGGTCGATGTGCGAGCTGATGATGTTGGTCTGCAGATGGCGCAGGTTGGGCGCCGCTCGAGGGAAGCTGGCGAGCAGCTCGTAAGCTCGAGCAGGCAAGCCGTCCCCGAAGAGCACAAGATTGTCCAGGCCTATCCTCGTCAGTGCCGGAAACCGGCCGCAGTCCAAGGCTCTGGCCGGTCCAAGGCGGTTGTGGGGCACGCGCAGAGCGGCGTCCCAGGTCCGCAGCTCGAGCGATTCGATGGAGAAGTGAACGAGGCTCGGCCAGTTCGAGTAGGCGAGCCACGTCGAGACGTTGCGTTCGTGCACTGTGAGCAGAAGACACTCCACGCTACGTAGTCCCCACTGCGGCGGCTTCAGCGCACTCAGCAAAGTGCCGTCTTCGCCACAATTCAATTCTTCATCCAGCAGGTGTAGAAAACGCAGACGGTCACTAAAAGTAGGAAATTGCGGGCAACAATGCGGGTAGGTTGGCAGAATCATCACTTGGATGCGTACCCTCACTTTTGCATGCATTTCATTTTCAGATGGCATTTCGATGCGTAAAAATCAACCAGAAATCTCCGAATTTACGCACCCACTTCTTCAAAAAATGCGCGATTTGCCCGCCCCCCCCCCCGATTTGGCGAAGGGGCAATTCACAAAAGACGCAACAGACGCAACAGACGCAACAGACCCTAAGCCTAAGCAAAAGCCTAAGCCTAAGCCTAAGCCTAAGCCTAAGCGAAAGCCTACGCCTAAGCCTAAGCCTAAGCCTAAGCCTAAGCCTAAGAGAAGCTTAAGCCTAAGCCTAAGCGAAGCCTAAGCCTGAGCCGTTGCGTCTGTTGCGTCTGTTGCGTCTTTTGGAAAAAGCCGGCGAAGGACTATTAAGGAAAAATTTGCAGGTGGCTGCAAAAAAAAGGTGAATATGTGACGCTATTTTGTTAAAGTCCAGTTTGAAAAAGAGGGGTATTAATTAAGGCATGCCTCATTGATGTATAGCCACCTACACTTTACAGCTGATCAACTTCAGTTTGAACAAACCATGTATAAAAAACTGAACCAAACGCAGCAACGTCACATATTCGGCATTTTTTGTGTTCGCAGCCATATTTTCCCACTCCCAATTTATTTTATTTTTTTTGTGCATAGGAAGGTGCCGTGGCAATTTTTAGGACGTAACTAGACTGGAACACAGTGCATTCACATATGCCGCATGACTGAATGCCACATGGTTGCGAGACAGGCAGGAAGGACCCCATGATCTTGCACATGGAACACGATGCAGGCGCACGTGCGCAGGCACGCATGCACGCACGCACACATGTAAGCACTCACAAGATGTAAAATGGTGCATTGCACAACGCACACGTTGTAGAAGCAGTTCATCATTGGTTGAAATGCCAAAAGGGGAATGACGAATGGAGCCAGTTCAGTATGTATGCATGCACATGACTAACTGTAGTGGCAACCCGCATGTCACAAATGTTAGCAGGGTGCCGATTATTTAACCAGGAAATTTGGCTGCGCCAGGTCCATGGTAATGGCCAATGGCAACGCATTGTCTGAGAGAGATGAGATGTGAAAGGATTGCTGTTGCGTTTTGGCTGAATGAGGATGGCTCGCACAAAAAATGCCGAATATGTGACGTGTTGCTGCGTTTGGTTCAGTTTTTTATACATGGTTTGTTCAAACTGAAGTTGATCAGCTGTAAAGTGTAGGTGGCTATACATCAATGAGGCATGCCTTAATTAATACCCCTCTTTTTCAAACTGGACTTTAACAAAATAGCGTCACATATTCACCTTTTTTTTGCAGCCACCTGCAAATTTTTCCTTAATACAGTGTTTTTTCGTAAGACACACATTGATTCGTAAAACCTATGCAGGCACGCACGCGCGCACGCATGCATGCACGCGCGCACGCTTTTCAAACTTTTCACAAGTTCGAAAAATCAAAAAAAAATCGGCAGAACCTAGAGAAAAGACCAGAGTGGAAGGGTGGGGCAACAAGTCTTATCCCTCTTGCCAGGGACACATGCAAAAGCAAAGCCGCCATCGGGAGTCGAACCGGCGACCTCTCGATCGGTAGTCTGATGCCTTAGGGATCGCGCCAAAGCACTGACAGACAAACCCACTGTGCCCAAGTACTGACTCACAAAGTAAACCATAACTCAAGATTAACAGCACCTAGCACAAATCACTTCAGAAGCTTTTCTTTGTAAAAATGTGAGTTGTATGCGCCTGTGCGGTTTCAAAACAAAATGACGTGTTTTGGTTTTTGCTTTCAAACAGTTTGGGACATATCTCTGTACTGCGACCGAGTATGCATACGTGCTATAGCGCGTTAGATAGCGCGTTAGAAGGTGATGTTAGTCCAGTAGGAAAACACGAGAAACCTTGACATGATTTCAAAAAGTTGTCAAAATCGACCATACTATTGACATTATCTCGAGATAGGGAACGCTAACAAAGGAACCCATTTAGGTTTTTAAGAGCCGATATGAGTCGCCAATGTCTGGCAAGTTTCATTCCAATAGCATAAGACGTTCGAGAATGGCGCACGAAAAACCTCGAAAAAAACGTGAAATTTTCGGAGGTATTGACCCCTTACAGTAAAGCAAGGAAACGCGTTATGGCGCATTCGATGCCCCAGAAGAAGGCGGTTCATTTGCGCCATAACGCGTCGAAATCCGTTCAGGCAATCAAAAGTTATAGGCGATCGAAATTTCAAAAACCCGCATTGAGAAGTGGTCACATATTAGGGTTGTACGCTGACGCGTACACCCTGATAAATAAATGCAAAGCAACTCGCGAATGGCCCGACGTACATGCGCGTACGATGGCGCGATCGAGTCCGCTCGACACCGAGACGTTTTTTTTTGGGAAGGGGTCAATAGCTGCATGCAAAATACGGTAATGACGATACATTGTACATACCTAGGTGCTATGTACATTATGTGCATGTGTGCATGCACATGCAGTTGTGCTATATTGCTGCGTCAGAGCATAGTGATGTAAAGTATAGAAATGATCACCATGACTAGGCGGTCAACTTTTGTGTTTTAGCCGAAGTGATCGGACCTACCCACATCAAGTTTCTTGCGAAGCAGCCCATTTTGACAGTGTGCGTGCGTGCGTGCACTTCTGCAGTGCCATATTGGTTCGTCGGAGCATAGTGGTGTAAAGAATCAAAATGATCTACACGTGCAGGCGGTCAACTTTCGTGTTTTAGCCGAAGTGATCGGACCTACCCACATCAAGTTTCTTGCGAAGCAGCCCATTTGACAGTGTGCGTGCGTGCGTGCACTTCTGCAGTGCCATATTGGTTCGTCGGAGCATAGCAGTGTAAAGAATCAAAATGATCTGCACGTGCAGGCGGTCAACTTTTGTGTTTTGGCCAAAGTGATCCGACCTACCCATATCGATATTTATCGATTATCCCAGAAGTGAAAATATTTTGGTGCGTCGGATCGTGTTGACTTCAAGGAATAAAATGTTCTACATCGAAGGGCGATCAACTTTATTATTGATGTTTAGGCCATCCGACCTAACCACACCGAAATAGGGCCAATTTCCGTTATCGATATAATGGGGGGAGGTATTTTGGTGCGTCCAATTTGGTCCAATTGTTGAAAGTAACACAAGTCATGTCATGGCGACCAACTTTCTCATTTACAGCGAAGCGCTGCGATGTACCGTTAAAGCGCCTATAGGGCACAAAATTTGTGACCCATTTCCAAGAAAATCAATCGATAATCGTATAAAATCGGCAATTTCTCGAGATCGGAACGCAGTGCACACAAATCCTTCGGCATGGAACATTGCGATCACTAGCCGGCTGCACACGCCAACTTTCATCGCGATAGGCCCTGGCGTTCGCGAGCGGCGCTCCAAAAACCTGGCAGAGAACATGAAAAAAAAAAAGCCACAAAATCGGAACATTTTTGGAACTATTGACCCCTTACAGTAAAGCAAGGAAACGCGTTATGGCGCATTCGATGCCCCAGAAGAAGGCGGTTCATTTGCGCCATAACGCGTTGAAATCCGTTCAGGCAATCAAAAGTTATAGGCGATCGAAATTTCAAAAACCCGCATTGAGAAGTGGTCACATATTAGGGTTGTACGCTGACGTGTACACCCTGATAAAGAAATGCAAAGCAACTCGCGAATGGCTCGACGTACATGCGCGTACGATGGCGCGATCGAATCCGCTCGACACCGAGACGTTTTTTTTGGGGGGGGGGTCAATAGCTGCATGCAAAATACGGTAATGACGATGCATTGTACATAGGTGCTATGTACATTATGTGCATGCGTGCATTTGATGGTGTGCGTGCGTGCGTGCACTTCTGCAGTGCCATATTGGTTCGTCGGAGCATAGTGGTGTAAAGAATCAAAATGATCTACACGTGCAGGCGGTCAACTTTCGTGTTTTAGCCGAAGTGATCGGACCTACCCACATCAAGTTTCTTGCGAAGCAGCCCGTTTGACAGTGTGCGTGCGTGCGTGCACTTCTGCAGTGCCATATTGGTTCGTCGGAGCATAGCAGTGTAAAGAATCAAAATGATCTGCACGTGCAGGCGGTCAACTTTTGTGTTTTGGCCAAAGTGATCCGACCTACCCATATCGATATTTATCGATTATCCCAGAAGTGAAAATATTTTGGTGCGTCGGATCGTGTTGACTTCAAGGAATAAAATGTTCTACATCGAAGGGCGATCAACTTTATTATTGATGTTTAGGCCATCCGACCTAACCACACCGAAATAGGGCCAATTTCCGTTATCGATATAATGGGGGGAGGTATTTTGGTGCGTCCAATTTGGTCCAATTGTTGAAAGTAACACAAGTCATGTCATGGCGACCAACTTTCTCATTTACAGCGAAGCGCTGCGATGTACCGTTAAAGCGCCTATAGGGCACAAAATTTGTGACCCATTTCCAAGAAAATCAATCGATAATCGTATAAAATCGGCAATTTCTCGAGATCGGAACGCAGTGCACACAAATCCTTCGGCATGGAACATTGCGATCACTAGCCGGCTGCACACGCCAACTTTCATCGCGATAGGCCCTGGCGTTCGCGAGCGGCGCTCCAAAAACCTGGCAGAGAACATGAAAAAAAAAAAGCCACAAAATCGGAACATTTTTGGAACTATTGACCCCTTACAGTAAAGCAAGGAAACGCGTTATGGCGCATTCGATGCCCCAGAAGAAGGCGGTTCATTTGCGCCATAACGCGTCGAAATCCGTTCAGGCAATCAAAAGTTATAGGCGATCGAAATTTCAAAAACCCGCATTGAGAAGTGGTCACATATTAGGGTTGTACGCTGACGCGTACACCCTGATAAAGAAATGCCAAGCAACGCGCGACTGGCTCGACGTACATGCGCGTACGCGGGCGCGATCGAAACCGCGCGACACCCAGACCTTTTTTTTTGGGGGGGGGGGTCAATAGCTGCATGCAAAATACGGTAATGACGATACATTGTACATTAGGTGCTATGTACATTATGTGCATGCGTGCATGCACATGCAGTTGTGCTATATTGCTGCGTCAGAGCATAGTGATGTAAAATAAAAAAATGACCACCACGACTAGGCGGACAACTTTTTTTTATCCGCCGAAGTGATCCCACCCCCCCCCAACATTCTTCCACCACCTTTGATTGTGTGCGTGCGTGCGTGCACTTCTGCAGTGCCATATTGGTTCGTCGGAGCATAGTGGTGTAAAGAATCAAAATGATCTACACGTGCAGGCGGTCAACTTTCGTGTTTTAGCCGAAGTGATCGGACCTACCCACATCAAGTTTCTTGCGAAGCAGCCCATTTGACAGTGTGCGTGCGTGCGTGCACTTCTGCAGTGCCATATTGGTTCGTCGGAGCATAGCAGTGTAAAGAATCAAAATGATCTGCACGTGCAGGCGGTCAACTTTTGTGTTTTGGCCAAAGTGATCCGACCTACCCATATCGATATTTATCGATTATCCCAGAAGTGAAAATATTTTGGTGCGTCGGATCGTGTTGACTTCAAGGAATAAAATGTTCTACATCGAAGGGCGATCAACTTTATTATTGATGTTTAGGCCATCCGACCTAACCACACCGAAATAGGGCCAATTTCCGTTATCGATATAATGGGGGGAGGTATTTTGGTGCGTCCAATTTGGTCCAATTGTTGAAAGTAACACAAGTCATGTCATGGCGACCAACTTTCTCATTTACAGCGAAGCGCTGCGATGTACCGTTAAAGCGCCTATAGGGCACAAAATTTGTGACCCATTTCCAAGAAAATCAATCGATAATCGTATAAAATCGGCAATTTCTCGAGATCGGAACGCAGTGCACACAAATCCTTCGGCATGGAACATTGCGATCACTAGCCGGCTGCACACGCCAACTTTCATCGCGATAGGCCCTGGCGTTCGCGAGCGGCGCTCCAAAAACCTGGCAGAGAACATGAAAAAAAAAAAAGCCACAAAATCGGAACATTTTTGGAACTATTGACCCCTTACAGTAAAGCAAGGAAACGCGTTATGGCGCATTCGATGCCCCAGAAGAAGGCGGTTCATTTGCGCCATAACGCGTCGAAATCCGTTCAGGCAATCAAAAGTTATAGGCGATCGAAATTTCAAAAACCCGCATTGAGAAGTGGTCACATATTAGGGTTGTACGCTGACGCGTACACCCTGATAAAGAAATGCAAAGCAACTCGCGAATGGCTCGACGTACATGCGCGTACGATGGCGCGATCGAATCCGCTCGACACCGAGACGTTTTTTTTTGGGGGGGGGGTCAATAGCTGCATGCAAAATACGGTAATGACGATGCATTGTACATAGGTGCTATGTACATTATGTGCATGCGTGCATTTGATGGTGTGCGTGCGTGCGTGCACTTCTGCAGTGCCATATTGGTTCGTCGGAGCATAGTGGTGTAAAGAATCAAAATGATCTACACGTGCAGGCGGTCAACTTTCGTGTTTTAGCCGAAGTGATCGGACCTACCCACATCAAGTTTCTTGCGAAGCAGCCCGTTTGACAGTGTGCGTGCGTGCGTGCACTTCTGCAGTGCCATATTGGTTCGTCGGAGCATAGCAGTGTAAAGAATCAAAATGATCTGCACGTGCAGGCGGTCAACTTTTGTGTTTTGGCCAAAGTGATCCGACCTACCCATATCGATATTTATCGATTATCCCAGAAGTGAAAATATTTTGGTGCGTCGGATCGTGTTGACTTCAAGGAATAAAATGTTCTACATCGAAGGGCGATCAACTTTATTATTGATGTTTAGGCCATCCGACCTAACCACACCGAAATAGGGCCAATTTCCGTTATCGATATAATGGGGGGAGGTATTTTGGTGCGTCCAATTTGGTCCAATTGTTGAAAGTAACACAAGTCATGTCATGGCGACCAACTTTCTCATTTACAGCGAAGCGCTGCGATGTACCGTTAAAGCGCCTATAGGGCACAAAATTTGTGACCCATTTCCAAGAAAATCAATCGATAATCGTATAAAATCGGCAATTTCTCGAGATCGGAACGCAGTGCACACAAATCCTTCGGCATGGAACATTGCGATCACTAGCCGGCTGCACACGCCAACTTTCATCGCGATAGGCCCTGGCGTTCGCGAGCGGCGCTCCAAAAACCTGGCAGAGAACATGAAAAAAAAAAAAAGCCACAAAATCGGAACATTTTTGGAACTATTGCCCCTTACAGTAAAGCAAGGAAACGCGTTATGGCGCATTCGATGCCCCAGAAGAAGGCGGTTCATTTGCGCCATAACGCGTCGAAATCCGTTCAGGCAATCAAAAGTTATAGGCGATCGAAATTTCAAAAACCCGCATTGAGAAGTGGTCACATATTAGGGTTGTACGCTGACGCGTACACCCTGATTCACTCAAGCAAGCCTACATGTAGGTACATGCAGGTAGCCATGGCAGAAAGCCCCATCAACACGTTACCTCTTTACGGCGCCGCTGAGGAACGGCGTGAGCGTCTCGAGTAGTTCAGCCCGGAAAGGCCTGTAGCGCAACACATCCGCCTGCAATGTCAGAAAGAGTAGTCACTTGGCGTGAAACAAAGGAAGTCGTACAATTGGTCGCAAGTTGAGCATAAAGGCGCTGAGGCGCGACACTGGCCCCAGGCAGCAGCGGGAAAGCTTCCTCAGGAACTCTTCCACGGCTCCCGTATACACGCGAGTTGGCCCACCCTTGGCTTCTCGGACAAAGTAGCTTCTGCACACGCTTCGAACGCCCGTCGTCGTCAAGAGCGTCACGTCCTGTAGCCACTGTCGGTGTGCGTCTGTAGTACACGCGAGGACACGACGAACCGACCAGCTGTCGGAAGTCCGCAGTCACGACCATCTCGACGACGTCCGCGGCGAGCCAGCGACCGTCGGCTGGGCAGAGGTCGTACGCGAAGAAGGCCGACGTCTCTCTGAGCGTCGCGATCTCTTTCAGCGACAAATTCCCCACGACGCTCGCTAGCACCGGTCGAGGAAGGCGCTCCATCTCTGGACCTCTTTGACACTGTAATACTATACCTGCATACTCGACACTACTTATTTACCTCGGACAATAATAAGAAGTCCTTACGAAGCGATAATGCTGTTTTCTATAACAACAGTTGACTTAGTAACATCCGGTAGGCCAGTTGACTTAGTAACATCCGGTAGGCGAAAAATGGTCAATATAGAATTTTAGCGCACAGCGGATTTTAAATTTGCGCCATTTTTTTAAAAAAGTGTACAATGACACACGTCATGGACGAGGACGCAAGACTCCGTCATGCCAAGGGACTACCTCAACTCTTGCGAGAACATAGGCGTAGGCGATGTGCCGTCTCGGCGAACAAACAAACAAACGCCTCTGCTCTGAGCGTCAAAAGACGCGACTTTCGGTCCTCTCTTCTCGACTGGCTGCTCGCCTCGTCGGCGTCGCCAATGAGAGCGGTCACATCGAGCGACGGCCAAACTGGGACCGAGCCAAATTTCCTCGGCGGCCGGTTCAGCTCCCACGATTGTGCAGGCGATCGTCTCATCACGCAGGCAGCGTCGTCCGTTCAAAGGCTGGCATGATTTGCGTCCGTAAGAAAGAAAGTCAAGCGCGACGTCGGCGCCTCGCTCCCTGCCGCGGCGCTATTCTCCGCATTGTGTCGGATTAGTTTGGTCCGCCGCTCGCTTTGATGTGACGCCGACAGAGGTGCCCCGCAGCCTCGTTTGTCGGTCGCCTGACTTTGTCGCGTCTCGGCGCCCGCCGCCTCCGAAACGGTAGCCGCCGCCTGCGTGGGCGGGCGCGCCGCTCTCTCCGTCGTTTCGATCCGCAAGGGCCTCTCGTGAGGGGGAGTTGCAAAAAAAAAACAAATGGCAAACTCGGGTGGTTAAAAAAAAACTTTTTTAAAAGTCCCTTTTTTTACTTTTTCAAAATCACCTCAGAACGTTATCTGGACCAGGTAGAGGGTATTCTAACATGTGTAGGACGTATAAGTAGGCACAGCAGGAGCACTCTTGCATGATTTCATACTCTTAAGCACTCAAAACAAGCTTTCAGAATCATAAACACAAAAATGTACACGTACGCGTACGCATGCGCCTGCTTTTTTTTACCAGTTGCGCTCAGCAGCGGCGGCGCTGGCTGGGAGGGCGAGCAGGATGCGCGCCACCTTGAAGAGGGCGTTCTGCGTGAGGTATACGCCTTCCACCAGACGAGCGGCGTGCGAACGCGCTAAACGTAGCTAAACGCTAAACGTGCTCCTAGAAGCAGAGGCACAACACAATAGCCACGTCGAGCGCCTCCTTTGCTCCCGCGTCTTCCACCCAGAGGCCGGCTCAGACGTCGCTCCGAACGCTCTCCAACTCGACCGCCTCCTGTCGGCTCGCCTTCCTCTTAACAGAGCGACATTGTTCAAACCACAAATTACGACATGTTGACCAGAAAAAGAACATGGTTCACTCACAGGCAATAACATGGTTTATAATAGGTGCTCATGGAGTGGGTAAATAGAACAAGCTCGTTTCAAAAAGCACTTTATTTGAATTTGTTGCCTTTTATTCGAATTTTCTGTGTTTTCCCAGAAATTTTGCTCGAGGACCCAGAAATATTAAATGTTTTTTATTTTTTTTTTTTTATTTTTTTAGAATAAAACTATAAAAGGGGTATCTCCAAATTAGGTCTTAAGAATACTCAAAATAAATTTGGGCCCGATCCGTCAAGCCATAAAGGAGAAGCGGTCGGGAACAGACGGACGAACGAATGGACGAACGGACGGACGGACCATTACGAATTTTTCCGTCCTTATATGAACTCGCCGCGCGACTACTTTCTTTAGTTGTAGACTAGTTGCAAAACATCAGAGAAATTCTGGGGGGAAGGAGTAACTGGGTGTAACACTACATATGGGTGTAACTGACCCTACCTCAACGCCAGTATAAAATTTGCATACTGTTTCCACAAAGACAGATAGAGGTACAGCAAGATACGGCAGTTACCTACTGTATGTAGCATCCATAATGCATATGCTGTATACAGATCGTTGTGTATACTAGCAGATCAATTGAACGCTTGCCATTCACGATGGGCCTGTATGTATGGCGCGTATGTGTATGCATGCACATGTATGTGTACGTGAGAGTGTGTGATAGACGTACCTATGTGCACGGCGTATTTTTGCCTTAAATACGCGCTTTGCGCCAACTAAGCTCCCCACACATCGACGCCGTTCCAGTTTGTTAGCCCCCCCCCCCCTATAATTACACCCCCTCCAAACGCTTTGAATGAAACAATTTAGCGTCCAGGGGGCTAATCATAGGGTTTACCGCAAGTAAAAAATACACATTTTTACCCGTCCCTTGCATTTGGAATACTGCACTCCTTCTAAGCTTCGACACGAAGCTTCAGCAGAATACTACAGGACACGACACCGCTTTTCAGCGCAAGACGAAGAGCTCTGCGTCTAATACTACCATTCGCTTATAACTTTCACGCAAAACGAAAGCGCCGCCACCTCAGAAAAAGATCGGCTCCTCGAAGCATTCGGGCCAGGGGCAGCTGCAGTCGGCGAAGTCGACTTCGTCGCACTCTTCGTGTCGGACGTTGGCACCGGTGATTCCACGCGACGGGTGAATGGCGCCGCCGCTGCTGAGCATCTTCATCAGGTTCAAGGGGGCACGCGACGCTGGCCACTCGGCGCTTTCCGCCGCGGCGACCTTGCTGAATTCCTGTGTGAACTTGCCCACTCGGAGGGTGCGCAGTTGCTCGGCTGCAGCGACGAAGGCGCGGTAGGAGACGCGCAAGTCCGCTGGGGGGTCGATGTCCGAGGTGATGAAGTTGATGTGCAGATGGCGCAGGTTGGGCGCCGCTCGAGGGAAGCTGGCGAGTAGCTCGTAGGGCGAGTCTTCTCGCACGGGCAAGCCGTCCCCGAAGAGCTCGAGCGTGTCCAGGCCTATCCTCGTCAGTGCCGGCAGCCGGCCGCAGTCCAATGCTCTGTCCGGTCCAAGGCGGTTGTGGGGCACGCGCATAGCGGCGTCCCAGCTCGACAGCTCGAGCGATTCGATGGAGAGGTGAACGAGGCTCGGCCAGTTCGTGTAGGCGAGCCACGTCGGGTCGGTGGAGAAGACGTTGCGGAGCAGAAGGCACTCCACGCTACGTGGTCCCCGCTGCGGTGGCATTAGTGAAGTCGGCAAAATGCCGTCTTCGGCACCATACAGCAGGCGTAAAAAACGCAGACGGTCACTAAAAGTAGGTAATTGCGGGCAACAATGCGGGTAGATCGACAGAATCATCACTCGCATGCGTACCCTCACGTTTTGCATGCATTTCGCATGACATTTCGATGCATAAAAATCAACCAGAATTAACCCACCCATTCTTAAAAAAATGCGCAATTTACACCCCCCCCCCCAATTTGCTGAATGATTATTCACTCAAGCAAGCCTACATGCAGGTACATGCAGGTAGCCATGGCAGAAAGCCCCATCAACACGTTACCTCTTTAGGGCGTCGCTGAGGAAGGGCGCGAGCGTCTCGCACAGTACATCCCAGTAGGAGCGCCACGCATCCTCCTCCAATGTCAGAAAGATTAGGCTGTCACTTGGCGTGAAACAAGGGAAGTCGTACGTCATAGTCGTCATCGTCCCACGTTTCTGGTGCGTCGACGAGCATGAAGGAGCTGAGGCGCGACACAGGCCCCAGGCAGCAGCGGGAAATCTTCCTCACGAACTCTTCCATGGCTCCCGTATTCTTGTCCAGAGTTGGCCCATCCATGAGGCCTTGGACAGAGCGGCTTCTGCACACGCTCACGCTTCGAACGCCCGTCGTCGTCAAGAGCGTCACGTCCTGTAGCCACTGTCGGTGTGCATCTGTAGTACACGCGAGGACACAACGAACCGACCAGCTGTTGGTAGTTAGCAGTCACGACCATCTCGACGACGTCCGCGGTGAGCCAGCGACCGTCGGCCGGGAAAAGATCGTACGCGAAGAAGGCCGACGTCTCTCTGAGCGTCGCGATCTCTTTCAGCGACAGATTCCCCACGACGCTCGCTAGCACCGGTCGAGGTAGGCGCTCCATCTCTGGACCTCTTTGACACTGTAATACCATAGGTGTATACTCGAGCTCGACACAACTCATTTACGAGCTAAGCATGTAAAATCCGGTAGGCGAAAAATGGTCATTATAGAGTTATTCTTTTGGCGTATTCCTTTCCTGTTTGGGTCGGTTTGCAAGGAAGCAACGTTACGCGCGCGTGCAGTCGAGAGCCAGAGAACGCGCTTACACTGAGCTCTGACTCGACACCAGAAATGCTCCACATTGAACTTGGGACGGTTGTTGGCCTGACGAATGATCAGATCAGACAATCTTGCAGAAATCGTGCCGATAAGATTTTTGCGGTCAATAAAAAAATAAAACCACAACCAGGGTTGCACAATTTAAAAAAAAAAGTTTTTTTTTAAAAAAAAAAAAATTTTTTTTTTTAATAAAAAAAAAGTTGGATTTTTTTTTTTAAATTAAAAAAAAAAAAAATTTTCTGTTTTTGGGTAAAATTTAGCTTTTGAGTGGCAAAAAGGCGTTTAAATGGTGTTTAGATGGTACAATTAGGTGTTATTCATGCATAAACTTGCTTATTAGCACCAAAACTAAGCTCTTTTTGGGGTTCCCAACTGGTTCCCAACATAGTGCGATACCGTACACGACCATTTAGAGGCAGCGGCTTTGTCACCATTTGACTAGAACGATGCTAAATATGCTTCTAAAGGCTTTAGGGAAGCACTAGTACTTGTGTTTGACACTCTAATAGGCTAAAAGTATCTTATAGTACAGGTATTTGGCACCAATGATGGCTCCTAAGTCAATTTAAAAAAAAAATTTTTTTTTTTAAAAAAAAATTTTTTTTTTAATTTAAAAAAAAAAACTTGAAATTTTTTTTTTTTATGCAACCCTGACCACAACACAACCTGTTGACCCCCGCTCTCAGGAGAAGCCATCTCGTTGCAGTCGGTTCTAAGCGCGTATGCTGTCTATTCCTGCCGTCGTCGGTTTGCCAGCAAGCAACGTTACGCGCCCGTGTGCAGGCAGTCTAAGCCAGACAACGCGCTTGCGGCGAACGCTTGCGGATGAATCAGCGCGCAGCGCGTGATCGCCACAAATCGGTGTTTGAATAGCAGTCGGGACAGGCGTATCTTCAAACCCGTCACGTCACGTCACCGTCACGTCACCGTCACCGTCACCCACCGTAGTAAGGAAAATACTGTAACGCGGACGTTTAAACATTCGGTTTCTTAATTCGGTTTTTTAACCTGTTTGCGATGTATTTTTGTAACTTATTGAACGGATAACAATGCAGAAGCACACACTACGAAGTCGAGACACGATCCACCAATATTATGTTTGCAGGGTTGTCGTTTCCAGTTAGACATGACCAACGATGTTTGTTTCCTCACACAGGCATGACAAGGAACATCACTAGAAAAAGGAAACACGTGCGCAACACCACCCGTGATCAAAACAGCAGGACATTGCGACGTGAGAGCCCTACAGCACCTCAACAACACGCCAGATTGGTCAAAATCACAGCTATCTCTGATTGTCGCTGGAGCGCTGGCGCGACGACGACTGAAACGTACCTATATATGACACTTGACGCAGGTGGACACCCTGGTGACACACGCGCACCTAGTTGGTACTGGATTGACGGGGGGCGGGGGGCGAGACGAGTCCGTCGATTTGGGCGACGCGATGCGGCAGGGCTTCGAGCAGCTGCGTCCAGAGTGGTGGTGCCTCCTGCCTGACGATGACACGCCCTCTGGCTGTTGGAGTGGAGCCGAGCTGCTAGAAGAATTACAAGAAAAATTACCGGAAACGCCCCTGAATTATGACATTCCGATTTACCCTTTATCTGTGTTCATTCTATTATCTCAGAGAGTCCTGTCGGAGTCCTGTCGAGTTGTGTCTTTTGAGGTTTAATAAAGAGAATTATCCTTAAGAAAAGTGTTCGTGGAGAAGAAGTGTGGCGAGCGAACCTACAACAAGGTGGTCGGAAGGACAGCGATGGTGTGTGGGGCCCACCTGTGTTGGCGCAGCAAGGACAACGTGCGGACGGAGCTGTGAACAGACCGTGTGGGGCCGGCGGCTGTCGACGAGTCGACTCGGGGCGTGGCAACGACGCGCTGTTAGCGTGCTTCGAAATGACTGGGGTCGGTAGTTGGGAGCGACGGACGCGGCGCAGACCACGCGCAACATACCTGTTGGCGGAGGTGAGTTGACGACGGCCGGTGCAGTGTTTATTTCTGCTGGTTGTGTAAAACTGCTGGCCAGCACTTTTACACAACCAGCAGAGTTAGATACTTATACGTGTTTATTTCTGCTGGTTGTGTAACTCTGCTGGACAACTTGCACAAAGATCTTCATCTCACTGCCATCTATAGCCGGTCAGTTTGATTTGTTTTGCATCAGAAGCGTTTGTTTCAGTGCTTGTTCAGGTCAGTATTGTTTGTGATACACAGTTGACACTGACACAAGGCAAATAGGCATTGAGCAATGATGAGCGAAGACGAAGATAAAGGCGCTGTGCCTTTGAAGGAAATGTAGCAGCGTTTCTCGAAGACACGAAAGTTCTGGCAGACAAAGATGACGCTGACAGGCGGTGGCGCATTCGTCGCGCCGCGAAGCGAAGCGGTTCTCGCTGAAGGATGGCGTGCTCATGTACGACGAGAACAGACGAGTACTGGACAGTCTAGCGGACGTCGAGAGAGTTGTCAAGTCGTTTCACCAAGGTCATTCGTCTAGCAAACAGGCTGAGGCACTGAGCAGTCACAGAGGTGTCAACAAAACAATTGCTTTGATCAAGCCGAAGTACTACTGTATACGCGTACATATGTTGTTGGTAGAGCGCGGTTTCCTCTGTGCCCTGTAGGTGCAGCTTTTTTACCTCACATCGCTTTTTACCTGGCGCGCTTATTACGTCGCGCTTTTTACGTCGCGTTCTTTAGCGTGACCCCTTCAGCTCACCTCATCGTCATCGCTCAGCACAAAGTCCTTTGCGTGACGTTGCAGCAAACCGGTACTGCAGCATACTGCAGCAACATTCGTCAGCAGCCTGTTGAATTTCAGTAATAGTAAATCAGAATAAGAACAAGTCCAGGAGAGCTACACAGTGTGTGAGGGACCAGCAGAAATAAACAAGAACTGACTGGCTATAGATGGCAGTGAGACGGAGTTCTTTGTGCAAGTTATCCAGCAGAGTTACACAACCAGCAGAAATAAACACGTATAGGTATATAACTCTGCTGGTTGTGTAAAAGTGCTGACCAGCAGTTTTACACAACCAGCAGAAATAAACACAACACCGGCGCCGCCCACAGACGACGAGCTCGGCCCGCCTGTCGCTCCCTGGGGTGCGCTGTCGACGACAGCGCACGTCGGCATCACACTGACGCGGCGCTGCGGCCATTCCTGCAGGCATCGACTGAACGTGGCGACGCGCAATGGCACCTGTCGAATCCGAATCCCAATCCGAATCCAAATGCCAGAATCGTTGCCCAAGCCTCTCTCTGCCAGTGTCAACTGAGTTAGCCATGACGTTTCAGCAATTCTTTCTCGTCAACAAACTTCAAGCAACATTTCTCGCACGACACGAATACATACGGATTCTAATCCTGCGAACCTCCTGTTAAAAAATAAGAATCAACATTTAAATATCAGCGTTACAGTATTTTCTTTACTACGGTGGGTGACGGTGACGGTGACGTGACGTGACGGTGACGTGACGTGACGGGTTTGAAGATACGCCGTCGGGACAGACTGTATACATGGCTGCAAATTTGGACATACAGACATACAGACAAACATACAGACATGGCATGCACGACCGGGCCGGGAGATGGTGTGGCGGCTGAACCGCCAGTAGTTAGTAGTTACAGTAGTAGCGCCAGGGCATACTGTAGTGCTTCCGGTGCAGACGAGTGTGCGTACCTACGCGGCGCCATCGTGGCGCTCGCTATTCGCTTTTTCGCCGATTCGGCCGCGCGCACGGATAGCCGCCAGGGCTGCGCGCACGTATCCTAGCACGCATATGATGTACTAGAGGAGGATGGGGGGGGGGGGGGCGTGAGAAGCCAGCAGCCAGCCAGAACACGGGTCTACAACAGTCAAGCAAGCGTCGTTTCTGCCCTCAAGCTCTGCACCCGCTGACCGGTCCACAACAGCGCCCTCTCATCCAACCGCCGTCAGCGCTCAATCAAGGCTGGCCCACGACGACCCAAGCGACGCGCCCCCCCCCCCCCCCGAATGGCGTCGTGCTGTCGACACACGCGTCGTGCGTCCGTCTGTTCATAAACGACCTCTCTTTGGCCATTGCGCCAAATGATGCCCACGTACATACAAACGATGCCCAGTTATGGTGCGTCTCGGAGTTTACAGCGAAAAACGTCTATGCTGTAGGGAGAAGAGGAATCCCTCTAGGGAGAGACGGAATACTCTTATCTCGGTGGCATACATGTAACTGCGAGGTCGGGGCCCCAGCCGAAATTTTGCCCCTACCCAGACCCTCCTAGACCTCCTGAAGTTTTCCAACTTGTCTACAGTTGTAAAAAGTAGTGTACTTTTTGTCTTTTTCAGTGTTTTTTCTTTAAAACAGCTAAACAACGCTATTTATAACCTATTTTAACCACTGGCGGATCTAGGATTTGCTGACAGAGGGGGAAGGTCAATTTTTTTACCGCACAAACTGCACTACTATGGAGTATACAAAAATGTCGGGATTTTTTAGCTCCCTTACGAGTCAAACGCGAGTTGGAAGAGAACCACAGCGCCGCAGGCAAAAATTTTGCGCTTTTGAGTGCCCTAATCCAAGGAAAACGTAGGAAAACGTAAAATTTCCCCTTGTGCTCGCCCTTCTTTCCTTGTTCTTCTCCTGATCTCTCCCCCTCCTTCCCCCCTAAATCAGAGCTGACAGGAGGGGGAGACCCCCCTCTCCCCCCGTCTGGATCCGCTAGTGATTTTAACGCATTTTTGACTAAAAAGTGCCTATTTAGACACTATTTAGGTACATTTCGTCCCTTCTGGGACCCCACCCTCTTCAAATTTGCGTACCCCCTCGCCTGCGTTCGAATTCTCCAAACGTTCTAAGGAATTTTTGAATTTCGTCGAGCGCCCCCTCTCAGACGCTGGACGGTGCGCAGGACGCGGACGAAGACGAGTACTCGGACGAGCAGTCGAGCGACGGGGACGAGAACGACAGGTGGGTGGGCGTGGCTGTCGCCGACGGTGTCGACGCGGAACGTTGGCCGCTCGCGCTGCAGCTACGCGGAGGAGATGAGCGAGGCGGAGGACGAGGACCAGGGCGTCGGCGTCGTCGCCCTGCCCCACGTCGCGGCCGCCGGTCCGTGCGTGCGTGCGCCAGCCACCGACGGACAGACAGACGGACGCACGGACGGATTCATGGCAGTGGCGAATCCAGATTTTTTTCGGAAGGGGAAAAGGGGAAAGCGGAAAAGTAGGGTCGCTACGCGCGGTTCTTCTCCCACGGCCCAGCCCTTTCCCCACCTAGATTCTCGATTTCGGGAGGGGGAATTGCCCCTTCCCACTAGCGGATCCAGACGGGGGGGGAGAGGGGGGTCTCCCCCTCCTGTCAGTTCAGAGTTGGGGGGGGAGGAGGTGGAGAGATCAGGTGGAGAAGCAGGAAAAAAGGGCCAGCACAAGGGGAAAATTTCCAAGGGGGAAATAGGCAGATTTTTACGTTTTCTTTGGATTAAGGCACTCAAAAGTGCAAAATTTTCGCCTGTGGCCCTGTGGTTCCCTTCCAACTCAAGTTTGATTTGTAAGGGAGCTACAAAGTCGACGGTGCGGTGAAAAAAAATGACGTTCTCCCCCCTCTGTCAGAAAATCCTGGATCCGCCAGCCAGTGCCCCTTCCCACTCGGGATCCGCCACTGTTGCATGGACGCACGCACGCACGGACGCACGCACGCACGCACGGACGGACGGCGCGGGCTCTCTTTTCAGACCGCCAGCAGAGCACTGGACTCGAGTGGGATGACGACTCGCTGAATCCGCCCCATCATTGCTGAGAGTCACCCCCCCCCCCCCCCGTGTGTCCGTGTCGACAAGTCGAAGTCAAGTCTACTACTCGGCAACTATCCCCATTTCCGCGCGAGTTTTTACCCTCCGCGCGCAGCTTGGATGTGTACTCCCTCCCCTGCGTGCGTGCGTGTCTGTCTCTTGTTGCGTTGAATCGTTGTCCTCCCTCTGTCGCCGCTGGCAGCTGGGTCGAGCGCGCTCGCCCCCTTTCATACAGTAGTCGTTCTTCGCAGCTGTCGATATTTTGGTGTCGTGTATGTTGGTAAGCGCATTTCCCGCCCAGTCAGTCATCCCCCGCCCGTTGTGACCGTTGACTAATTCCCTGGATAAACCATACATGTAACCGGGTTTTTGAAGTGGGGGGGGGGCAGGGTCGGGGACCAGTCTGGGGGGTGTTGGGTAAGCAGATTTGAAGAGGGAGGGGGGGTGTCAGATGGTAAAAAGTGTACCCAAATAGTTTCTAAATAGGCATTTTTTGGTCAAAAAAAAAATGTTAAAATAGACTATAAATAACGTTATTTAGCTGTTTTAGGATCAAAAACACTGAAAAAGACGAAAAATACACTACTTTGTACAATTGTAGACATGTTGGAAAACTTCAGGAAAATTCTGGGGGGGGGGGGCTGGGTAGGGGTAAAATTCTGGCTGGGGGTCACTGGCGGATCCAGGTTTTTCTGACAGAGGGGGGAGAAGGTCAATATTTTTCACCACCCAAACTACACTACTGTAAAAGATACAAAAATGATGGTATTTTTTTAGCTCCGTTACGAATCAAACGTGAGTTGGAAGAGAACCACAGCGCCGCAGGCAAAAATTTTGCCCTTTTGAGTTCCTTAATTCAAGAAAAACGTAAAAATCTGCCCATTTCTCCCTGTGTTCGCCCATCTTTCCTCCTTCTCCCCCTGGGCTCTCCCCCTCCTCCCCCCCCCAATCTGAACTGACAGGAGGGGGAGACCCCCTCTCCCCCCGTCTGGATCCGCTAGTGCTGGGGGTGGGCAACCCCCCCCCCCCCAGTTACACGTATGGGATGAACGCGTTGCAGAGAATCACAGCAGCGCCGGAGCATAACAAGAGGTGGTGAGTGGTGATACCCAATCAGAGGTTGATAAGACGCGTCTGTCTGTCCCTGTTGTGATACTCGCGTGCTCGTTGCTACTCTCCTACTACCGTAGAGCTAGCGCGCTCTTGTCCGTCTGTGCGTGGGTGGGTGTACGTACGTCCACCCCACTCCGAAGGTCTAATCCTGCCCCGTGGTCCTGTCCTGTGTGCGTCTGTGCGTCCGTGTGTGCGTCATTCTCGTGCAACTAAAAGTACACGAGAGCCTACGAACCGCGTACAAGTACAGTTCGTATGGTCACACGCACACCGCCAGCGACCGTAACCTTGGTGTGTACGTGAGAGTGCGACAGATTCTACCAACATGTGCAGTGTATTCTTCCCTTAAAATCCCCGCTTCGCGCTAACGCTAACAAAGGCTCCCCACACATCGACGCCATTCCAGTTTATTAGCCCCCCTCCCCCATATAATTACACCCCCTCCAAACGCTTCGAATGAAACAGTTAGCGCCCACGGGGGGGGGGGGGGGGGCTAACCATAGGGTTTGCGGTAAGTAACATACACATTTGACCCATCCCCATTCCCGCATTCGGAATATTGCATCCCCTCCAAGCTCAAGCATGTCGCTCTAGCAGAATACGCCCAGGACACGACACGACACAGTTGTTCAGCGCAAGACAAAGAGCTCTGCGTCGCTATCACTATTGATGATCGAAAATGATCGGCAGCTCCTTGAAGCATTCGTGTCCGGGGCAGCTGCAGTCGGTGAAGGGGATTTCGCGCCACTCTTCGTGTCGCACGTTGGCACCGGTGATTCCACGCGACGGGTGAATGGCCTGGCTGCTGGGCCCCTTCATCAGGTTCAAGGGGGCGCGCGACGCTGGCCACTCGGCGCTCTCCACCGCGGCGACCTCGCGGAATGGCCCTGTGAAGAAGTCCACTCGGAGGGTGCGCAGTTGCTCGGCTGCAGTGACGAAGGCGCGGTAGGAGACGCGCAAGTCCGCAGGGGGGTCGATGGCCGAGTTGATGAAGTTGATGTGCAGATGGCGCAGGTTGGGCGCCGCTCGAGGGAAGCTGACGAGCAGCTCGTAGGGCGAGTCTCCTTGTACAGGCAAGCCATCTCTGAAGAGCACAAGATCGTCCAGGCCTATCGTTGTCAGTGCCGGCAGCCGGCCGCAGTCCAAGGCTCTGTCCGGTCCAAGGCGGTTGTGGGGCACGCGCATAGCGGCGTCCCAGCTCCGCAGCTCGAGCGATTCGATGGAGAGGTGAACGAGACGAGGCCAGTTCGAGTAGGCAAGGAACGTCGAGTCGGTGGAGAAGAGGTTGCAGAGCAGAAAACACTCCACGCTACGTAGTCCCCGCAGCGGTAGCATTAGTGAAGTCGGCAAAATGCCGTCTTCGGCACAATACAGCAGGCGTAAAAAACGCAGGCGATCACTAAAAGTAGGAAATTGCGGGCAGCAATGTGGCTAGGCCGGCAGAATCATCACTTGGATGCGGACCCTCAATTTTTTGCATGCATTTCAGTTCATGCAGACATTGCGATGCATAGGAATCAACCAGAAATTTCTGAATTAAACCCAGCCCTTCTTAAAAAATGCGCCTTTGGCCCCCCCCCCCCCCCCCTCAATAAAACCGGGTTTTTGACCGGGGGGAGTGGGGGGGGGGGGCACGCAGATTTGAGAAGGGAGGGGGTGTCAGAGAGTAAGAAATTGTACCGAAAGAGTGTCTAAATAGGCACTTTTTGATCAAAATAGGTTAGCATAGGCTATAAATAACGTTATTAAGCTGTTTTAGGGTAAAAAACACTGAAAAAGACAAAAAACTACTTTTTACAGTTGTAGACAGGTTGAAAAACTTTCAAAAAACTTCTGGGGGGGGGAGGGTTGGGGAAAGCTGGGGAGGGGTGGGGGAAGCTGGAGAGGGGTAACGTTGGGGGTGGGCAACCCCCCCCCCCCCCACAACCCCCAGTTACATGTACGCCACCCCCACCCTCCCAATTTGGCGAAGGACTATTCACTCAAGCAAGCCTACATGCAGGTAGCCATGGCAGAAAGGCACATCAACACGTTACCTCTTCAGGGCGTCGCCGAGGAAGGGCGCAAGCGTCCCGAGTAGTAGAGACGTTCCACGGTAGCCCCACTCATGCTGCTGCAATGTCAGAAAGATTAGGACTGTCACTTGGCGTGAAACCATGGGAGTCGTACAATTGGTCGCACGTCGAGCATGAAGGCGCTGAGGCGCGACACAGGGCCCAGGCAGCAGTGGGAAAGCTTGCTCAGGAACTCTTCCACGGCTTCCACCGTATTCACGCGAGTTGGCCCACCCATGGCGTCTTGGACAAAGTGAAGGCTGTACACGCTTCGAACGCCCGTCGTCGTCAAGAGCGTCACGTCCTGTAGCCACTGTCGGTGTGCGTCTGTAGTACACGCGAGGAGCGCGTGGTCTACACGACGAACCGACCAGCTGGAAGTCCGCAGTCACGACCATCTCGATGACGTCCGCGACGAGCCAGCGACCGTCGGCCGGGAAGAGGTCGTACGCGAAGAAGGCCGACGTCTCTCTGAGCGTCGCGATCTCTTTCAGCGACAAATTCCCCACGACGCTCGCTAGCGCCGTTCGAGGGAGGCGCGCCATCTCTCTAGAGTCTGGACCTCTTCAACACCGAAATACAATAGCTGTACACTCGACACTACTCATGTACATGTACATCGAGCAAAAATGAGCCCTTACGAAGCGATAATGCTGTTTTCTATAACAGCAGTCGACTTTGTAGTTAGCCGCGTACGCTAAGCACGTGACATCGGATAGGCGAAATGGTCAATATAGAATTTTAGCGCAAAGCGCATTTTAAATTTGCGCCATTTTTTTAAAAAGTGTACAATCGCACACAAAGAGCTCTGTTGGATGGATTGAGCTGATTCTTTTTGAAGAGAGAAGGGAGAATTCGGGACGCACCACACAGGCCAACAAACACCTATTAGGCGCTGACACGCTGTCGACACAAGCGCGGACTTTCGAGCTCAACGAAGCACGGAGCAGCAGAAAGTGAGGAAGGGAGGACAGGGGGAAGTGGGATGGGCGAAGAGGGCGAACGCTGCAGGCCTCTCCCTAAAGAGGAAAGAAGAGAAAGAAGGAGAAAGAAGGTCGTGTTAGCGGCCTAAACAAAGCCTGAGCAAGGCCCAAGAATAAGCCTAACAAGGTGTACTGAAGTGGCAAGTCTGACTGCGTCTGTACAACGTTCTTCTATACAAACTTCTGTACAAACTGGCGAACAGTACATGGTATGACTGACTCTCGGTTGACATGACTCTCGGTTGTCGAATGAGCGAGGGTATTTATGTGCAGTGAGGTGAGGAGCGAGGGACGCTATCTCGGCATCGTCCGCTCGTGCCGGTCTTGCAGCAGCGCGCTGCCGCCGCCGTTTGTCAGGCGAGAGATGTCGCTTGGGCCGTAGGCAAGCCTAGAGCGCTGATGGTGGCTGGATCAGAGAGCGCAGCTGCAGACTGGCCAGCAGGGAGCTTCTGACGGTGGAGCTTGAGGGCCGACGCGACGCTGGACTGTTTGAGACCAATCAGCGGGTGGCTGGCGTCCTTGCGAAAGTTGCCGCTCTGTTGGAGTCCGCTGTTTAAAGAGGAAGAGTGTCGGAGTACGGTATGTACAAGTGCTAGCGGATCCAGAAGGGGGGGGGGGGGGAGAGTGGGGCTCCTCCTCCTGTCAGCTCAGATTTAGGGGGGGGGGGAAGGCGGGAGAGAGTTAGGGAGAGAAGAAGGAAAGAAGGACGACCACCACAGGGGCAAAGTGCGCAGATTCTTACGTTTTTCTTGGATTAAGGCGCTCAAAATCGTAAATTTTTCGCCTGTGGCGCTGTGGTTCTATCGCAACTCACTGTGTGCTAAAAATAGTGCAAACAAAGCAAATGCCGATACCACAGCCAAAACTTGACTTTTGTGGACAAACTGCGATGAAAACATTTAACATTCTCCCTCCTCTGTCGGAAAATCCTGGATCCACTAGTGCTCTCCATACGCCCTCCTCCCACACCATTACCAACCTCACAACGCCTCTCTTCTGGGCCGCCTCAAGAGGATTCAAGTATGCGAAAAAAAGAGACATTTGATTTGGAGTGCCACAACTCTCGGAATCCTCAACCGAATTCGACGATTCTCTTTTCAGACCAAATCCTAAGGTCTTGTGTATAAGTGTTCCCAATTTCATATCAATCCGACAAAAGAAACAAAAGTTATTCATAAAAGAAATGTAATTATTAAAAAAACACCCTTTAGTTGCACTTACCACCGTCTCGCACGCAGGCGTCAGTCAGACATCAGCGTCCACGAAGATGGCCGCAGCTCGCAAGGGTCGTAGTCGTTGTCGGTATACGCGCCACTATAAAATTTGCATACTGTTGTCACGAAAACGGATAGAGGTGTAGTAAGGTATGGCAGTTACCTAGCATGGAAATGAAAATCACGTATACAGATGGTTTGTGTATACTAGCAGATCAATTGAACGCTCGCCATTCACGATGGGCCTGTATGTATGATGTACATGTATGTGTACGTGAGAGTGTGATAAGACGTACCGTAAATCCTCCAATAGACCCCCCCCCCTACAATGGTGCCCTTGGAGGCAAGCCAGTTTTAAATTCGCGCCAAAATCAAATTTTGAATGCTAACCCAGTTGCATTAAAAGTGCATGCATGGTGTGTATTCATGGTGCAATACACGTATTTCAATTAAACATTTAAATTGCGGCTACCTGTGTGCATTTTAAGACATTTTAATGTTAAATTTTGCTGCAAAATTGCGCAAAAAAAATCTGACGAAATTAATAGTGCCCCCCTCTTGAGAGACATTGAAACAATAGTGCCCCGGGGGCACTGTTGGAGGATTTACGGTATGTGCACCGTGTATTTTTCCGTTAAAATCCCCTCCACGCGCTTCGCGCCAACAAAGCTCCCAAACACATCGACGCCATTCCAGTTTATTAACCCCACTCTATAATGATACTATGGGAAGACGGGCTGCTGCTGCTGTTCGTGTGCCCGACCCCGACAACTATTCCTTTCCCTTTTTCCTGCACAACAATCCGTTCCAACTGAGCAACGCGCCGCGAGACGCGCCCGCCCGCCCATCGACACCGCCAGACGAGGCGGCGCGGCCAATCGCGCGCGCGAGAGTTGCGGACGCGAACGGGGGGCGCCTTCTACGTTTGCACACACGACGCGCCGCCAGAAAACGATAGTGACGACGGCGACGCACCAAAGAAGCCTGGGTCGGCGCGGCGTTTACGGCACGAGCACAAAAGGAGCCGCCAGCAGGCGCTCGTCAGATTAGACGCCGCGAGCTGGGACGATTGAATGAATGCAGAGGCAGAGTAGTAGACGCGCGGCATACGGTAAGAGACCCTGCAGTGAAGGTACATTGTACATGTGCGTGCGCACAAATACTAACTCGCTATACAAGTTAGCGACAGATACTCCCTCCAAACGGCTCGAATAAAACAATTAGCGCCCAGGGGGCTGATCATAGGGTTTACGGCAAGTAAAATACACATTTGACACCCCCCCCCCCCTCCGCATTCGGAATCTTGCATTCCTTCCAGTTTCAAGCTCGAGCATGTCGCTTTAGCAGAATACTACAGGACACGACACGACACAGCTGTTCAGCGCAAGACAAAGAGCTCTGCGTCGCTATGACCGTTCGAAAAAGGTCGGTTCCTTGAAGCATTCGCGTCCAGGGCAGCTGCAGTCGGTGAAGTCGATTGCGCGCCACTCTTCGTGTCGCACGTTGACACCGGTGATTCCACGCGACGGGTGAATGGCCTGGCCGCTGGGCCCCTTCATCAGGTTCAAGGGGGCGCGCGACGTTGGCCACTCGGCGTTCTCCACCGCGGCGACCTTTCGGAAGCACGATGCGAAACGGCCCACTCGGAGGGTGCGCAGTTGCTCGGCTGCAGCGACGAAGGCGCGGCAGGAGACGCGCAAGTCCGCAGGGGGGTCGATGGCCGAGCGGATGAAGTCGATGTGCAGATGGCGCAGGTTGGGCGCCGCTCGAGGGAAGCTGACGAGCAGCTCGTAGGGCGATTCTTCTGGCACGGGCAAGCCGTCCCCGAAGAGCACGAGCTCGCGCAGGCCTAACCTCGTCAGTGCCGGCAGCTGGCCGCAGTCCAGGGCTGTAGCCGGTCCAAGGCGGTTGTGGGGCACGAGCATAGCGGCGTCCCAGGTCCGCAGCTGGAGCGATTTGATGGAGAGGTGAACGAGGCTCGGCCAATTCGAGTAGGCCAGCCACGTCGGCTCGGTGGGATGTTCGTGCCGTGGGAGCAGAAGACACTCCACGCTACGTAGTCCCCGCTGCTGCGGCTTTAGTGACGTCAGCAAAGTGTTGTCGGAGCCACTACCCAGCAGGCATAGAAAACGCAGACCGTCGCTAAAAGTAGGAAAATGCGGGCAACAAAATATGGGTAGATCGACAGAATCATCACTCGGATGCGTACCCTCACTTTTTGCATGCATTTCAGATAACATTTCGATGCATAAAAATCAACCAAAAATTTCCAAATTAACCCCCTTTCTTAAAAACAATGCGCGATTTGCCCCCCCCCTTCCCCATTTGGCGAAGGACTATTCGCTCAAGCAAGCCGACATGCAGGTAGCCATGGCAGAACGCCTCGTCAACACGTTACCTCTTCAGGGCGTCGCTGAGGAAAGGAGCGAGCGTCTCGAGTAGTAGAGACTCGAAGAAAGGCCTGTAGCGCCACGCACGCGCCTGCAATGTCATGTTAGAAAGATTAGACTGTCACTTGGTGTAAAACAGTGGAAGTCGTGCAATTGGTCGCACGTTGAGCATGAAGGCGCTGAGGCGCGACACGGGCCCCAGGCAGCAGCGGGAAAGCCAGCCCAGGAACTCTTCCACGGCTTCCACCGTATTCACGCGAGTTGGTCCACCCATGGCGTCTTGGACAAAGTGAAGGCTGCACACGCTTCGAACGCCTCCCGTCGTCAATAGCATCACATCCTGTAGCCACTGACGGTGTGCGTCTGTAGTGCACGCGAGGACACGACGAACCAACCAGCTGTTGGTGGTTCGCAGTCACGACCATCTCGACGACGTCCGCGGTGAGCCAGCGATCGTTGGCTGGGAAGAGGTCGCACGCGAAGAAGGCCGACGTCTCTCTGAGCGTCGCGATCTCTTTCAGCGACAAATTCCCCACGACGCTCGCTAGCACCGGTCGAGAGAGGCGCTCCATCTCTGGACCTCTTTGACACTGTAATACCATAGGTTTAGATTGGTCCAACAAGAGCCAGGGTGGGAGTCTCTGGGGGTTTTGAGGGGGGGGGGGGCGGGCCTCTAGAGCCATCCCGGATAAGATGACCGGGATGGAAAATTTTGGAGGAGGGGTGGTCGAAGTGGAGGATGGTGCAGCATAATAACGTGTAAAATGGGTACTTTTTGGTCTAAAATGGGTCAAAATAAGGTCTAAATAGCACTTTTCAGGCGTATTTGGGTCACACTACACTGAAAAAAAAAGAAACAAAAACACACACACAAAAGTGTACAGTCGCACGCACACAAAGAGCTCTGTTGGATGGATTGAGCTGATTCTTTTTGAAGAGAGAAGAGAGAATTCGGGACGCCACAGGCCAACAAACTCCTGGTCGGCGCTGACACGCTGTTGACACAAGCGCGGACTTTCGAGCTGAACGAAGCACGGAGCACCAGAAAGTGAGAAAGGGAGGACAGGGGGAAGTGGGATGGGCGAAAAGGGCGAACGTTGCAGGCCTCTCCCTAAAGGGAAAAAAAGAGGAAGAGAAAGAAGGAGAAAGAACGTCATGTTAGAAGCCTAAGCAAGCCTGACCAAGGCCCATGAATAAGCCTAACAAGGTGTACTGAAGTGGCAAGTCTGACTGCGTCTGTACAAGGTTCTTCTATACACACTTCTGTACAAACTGGCGAACAGTATATGGAACAGGGCACGAAAGGCGAACTTCACGAAAGACAGACTGATATTGACACTGACTCTCGGTTGTCGAATGAGCGAGGGTATTTATGTGCAGTGAGGGGAGGAGCGAGGGACGCTATCTCGGCATCGTCCGCTCGTGCCGGTCTTGCAGCAGCGCGCTGCAGCCGCCGTTTGTCAGCCGAGAGATGTCGTTTGGGCCGTAGGCAAGCCTAGAGCGCTGATGGTGGCTGGATCAGAGAGCGCAGCTGCAGACCGGCCAGCAGGGAGCTTGTGACTGTCGAGCTTGAGGGCCGACGCGACGCTGGACTGTTGGAGACCAGTCAGCGGGTGGCTGGCGTCCTTGCGAAAGTTGCCGCTCTGTTGGAGTCCGCTGTTTGAAGAGGAACAGTGTCGGAGTACGGTATGTACAAGTGTCGGTTGGCTGGTGGACGTCCTGTCAGACGTCGTTACAAAAAACACTGTAGTGAAGCGGCAAGTCTGACTGCACCTGTACAAGGTTCTTCTATGCAAACTTCGACAGAAATCACTGTCGAAGGTATCAGTGTCCGGTCGAAGGCGATGGAGGTCGACGAAGGTGAGACTAGCGGGCGCCTTGTCCGTCCGAGTACTCGTAGAGTTGGTTCTGGTGGAACCAGCGCAGGGCCAGTCGGGCCAAGGGCCACTCGGCCACGACGCTGCCCAGCAAATACGCTGCGTAGTCGACGGGAGCGCTGCAGGCGAAGCTCTGTGCTCGCCCAAAGTCGGCTGCTGAATGCGAGAGCGGCGCACACCCGGCGAACCAGTGGTCGTTCTCGGCCAGCATTCGCTCCAGCTCGGCCTCGCCCCCTCTCCAGAAGCGGTACGACGCTGCGGCCAGCGACGCCAGGAGGGCGAGCGTCGACGCTACCGCCAACGCCACCCTGCAGACCGACGTCGGCGCGTGGGGAGCGAGAGCGCGCGCGGCGCAACCCACCCGACGGGGTGCGTTCCGGTCAGCTTCCACTTCCACTCCGAGCGGCGCTTGATGCCGCGCCATCGGCGGCGGTAGGGCGCTTCGCAGACGGGGCAGTAGCGCGGCTCGCCGTTCGCGTTGACCGCCGACTCGAGACAGCTGGCGCGCACCCAGGCCATGCTTCCTAGACGACACCGGCACGAGGCTCTCTGCGCTGCTCCTCGCCGACCCGCAGGCCATCAGCTACCGCGACAGACGCACGGACGAATCAGCGGCGACGATGGCTTGCTGTACATGCAAATTCGGCATTCTGGCGGATCGTCCATTCTGCTTAGCTGTCTGCTGCCTATAGCCTACTCCAGCTTAGAAGCAATCATACTAGACAAGATTTTATTTACCGCTGGCAATACTACTACTCCATACTTCGAGAACTGATATTCCGTCCTTTATGTAGTAGAGCGGCATATAATGGTACTTACAGGCTACAGCATTTCCGTAAACACACGCTAGAAGTCGGCAAGGTGGCCTAGTGGTAGAGACTGGGACTCATGTGTGTATACTAGGGATGAGCATGGGCCTGAAGATCTCGGCACGGCCCGGCCCACCAGATAGTCCGGCCCAGCCCGGCCCGGCCCACGCGTAAAAAACCAGGCCCATGCCCAGCCCGGCCCATCCAACTGCTCAATATGCAGGCCCGGCCCGGCCCAGCCCATCCCAAGAAATAAGTACAGTCGTAAGTATACACTAAAATAAGTTGTACATGTACGTACGCCAGTTCGCGTTTTTTCTGTACACATACACAGAGAATGGCGCTTCTGGCTTTACAGCTTACAAGCATTCACAAAGTGTTTGTTGAGACAAAAAAAGACGCTGCCCGTGCCTGATGTATGTACTATCGCCACCAAGCCAGTGATGGAGAGGCTTCGTCTAGCTAGAGGGCGCCGAGCTGGCAGTCAGCACGAGCACCTTGCTCCCGATGGACGTGAGGCTGGGCTAGCGCCAGATGCCCATGCCTTTTACCGTAAATCCTCCAATAGAAGCCCCCCTCCAATAGTGCCCCCGGGGGCAAGTCAATTTTAAATTCGCGCCAAAATCAAATTTTGAATGCTACCCAGTTGCGTTAAAAGTGCATGCATGGTGTGTAATTATGTGTGCAATACACATATTTCAACTAAACTTCTAAATTCCAGCTACCTGTGTGCATCTTACGGTATTTAATGTTAAATTTTGCTGCAAAATTGCGCAAAAATCTGACGAAGTTAATAGTGCCCCCTTCTAGAGAGACATTGAAACAATAGTGCCCCGGGGGCATTATTGGAGGATTTACGGTAGTACTGCGTCGTCGTCGTCGCTTCACGTCCGTTGTCTGCTCGGTTGTGCCTCACGGTCTAAGGGCCGTGACGACGACGAAAACGGCAACGGCGACGACGACGACGACGGCAACGTCGCGCCCAACGCGCTCGATTCACAGTGAGACGATGCCGTCACGACGAACTTTTTGGCGCGCTCGCGCCCTTAACCCTTTCTCTTCGCTCAAAACCTTTCTGCTGAATTGTCGCCGTTACTTACAGTGCATAACATAATACAGGGTGGCCCAAAAAAAGTACCCCCTTTTTGTTTTTAGTTTATCATGGTTATCCATTGAGCTATTTACTTGAAATTTGGCACGCTTGTACCTCATTCAATCTATACACCCTGTCCAAATTTCATAGGAATCGCGCTCGGTTTAAGTGACTTACGTCAATTTTTCCATAGTCGCTCAAATTTCGAAGTGACAGACCACTTTGAAGTGGCCCAAAAAAAGTACCCCCTCTCCAACTCGGGCGTTCCCAGTCGGATCTGCCTGAAACTTTGCAGACAGAAAGGCACATATATGCCCACCTCAAGTCTGAAATTTCAGCGTTATCCGTTCAGGCACGCGTGAGTTTTGGATCATACAACATCCATAATCAACTGCACATTTGCGTCTTTTGCGGCTCAGCCTTTTGTGGATACTGTAACGATCACTTTGACTCTGTAAAGTAAAGACACACTGCAACTGCTGCGGGGACGTTGTCTCGGCTTCACTGGCCCCTCTGTGTCGCTTGTAAACTCGCCTGACTCCAAATCCTATGTGCTTGGGAAGTTTTGGAACAAAAGGAGCAAAGTATGTAACTTTGATGGACACTCGTCCTTTGGCAATCTCGAATCCCTCAAGGAGAAAATTCAGGAAGTATGGAAGAACTTGGATAAACGTTCGAAATGTGATTTCCAATAAATGGCACATCTTTCGGGGGCGTCTGAGCGCGGTTGTGTCTCTCAAGTCTCAAAGGCTCACACATTGAGCACTTCTTCTGAAAGATTTGATCGAATGTTGTATGATCCAAAACTCACGCGTGCCTGGACGGATAACGCTGGAATTTCAGACTTGGGGTGGGCATATGGGTGCCTTTCTGGCTGCAAAGTTTCAGGCAGATCCGACTGGGAACGCCCGAGTTGGAGAGGGGGTACTTTTTTTGGGCCACTTCAAAGTGGTCTGTCACTTCGAAATTTGAGCGACTATGGAAAAATTGACGTAAGTCACTTAAACCGAGCGCGATTCCAATAAAATTTGGAGAGGGTGTATAGATTGAATGAGGCTACCAGCGTGCCAAATTTCAAGTAAATAGCTCAATGGATAACCATGATAAGCTAAAAACGAAGAGGGGGTACTTTTTTTGGGCCACCCTGTACAATGTAGATTCCTATGTTTTAGCCAAGAGCGTCCGGCCCGGCCCACACCCCCAAAACGCAGGCCCGGCCCGGCCCGGCCCACAGGGTGGGCCTGGAATTTCGGCCCAGCCCGGCCCATGGGCCGGGCTGTGCAGAAGCCGGGCAAGTGACAGAGCGGGCAAGGCAAGAACCGGGCGAAGAACCGCTTCGCGCACCTCACCCTCTACGACCAGACGCGCGTCGAGCTCGGGGCCGCGACGAAGCTGGAGGCGCTCGCCGACGACCTCGACGAGCGCTACGTCCCGGCCCGTCTCCGTGCCGCGGACGGCGCTTCAAGTCAAGCGCCAGCGCTACGGCGCCATTTTGCTGCAAAATTGCGCAAAAATCTGACGAAGTTAATAGTGCCCTCTTCTAGAGAGACATTGAAACAATAGTGCCCCGGGGGCATTATTGGAGGATTTACGGTAGTACTGCGTCGTCGTCGTCGCTTCACGTCCGTTGTCTGCTCGGTTGTGCCTCACGGTCTAAGGGCCGTGACGACGACGAAAACGGCAACGGCGACCACGACGACGGCAACGTCGCGCCCAACGCGCTCGATTCACAGTGAGACGATGCCGTCACGACGAACTTTTTGGCGCGCTCGCGCCCTTAACCCTTTCTCTTCGCTCAAAACCTTTCTGCTGAATTGTCGCCGTTACTTACAGACTACAGTGCATAACATACAATGTAGATTCCTACGTTTGGCACGATGGCACTGTGTATGGGCGCGTGTGTATGTACAGGGTGGCCCGCCGATCAGTGTCCAACTTTAATCGCTCGCCATTCCTTGGTCCGGCGGTGGATTTTCCCAAAATTTTAACACGTGGTGCTGCAAACCTTTGCTAAGATACGTGCAAACTTTGAGCAGTTTCCAAAGCAAAATAAAAAAGTTATGTACAATTACTGTAACCTATACCGTTTTTACGGTAACGCGGAAAACTAGTTTGTTTTTTAGTGCGCCGTTATGGCTGAAAGTTCGCCTCTCTCTCTTGAGCAAAAAGTTAGTGCCGTTAAAGTTTATTATGAGACGAAAAATGCCCGGGAAACGGTCAGACGTCTGTCGAAACTGTTTCCGGAGTGGAAAACCTGCAACCACAAATCAGTGCTACAAATCGTCAAGAGATTTGAAGAAACTGGCTCTCTCGCCAAAAGAAAGCAGCAACTTCTGAAGCCTGCGATAGAAAACGCGTTCGCCCACCTCAACGCTTAGTTCTGCTCGAGAATCTGTTGTTCTGTCTCAGAGCGCTGTGAAAAATGCATCGCTGTAGGCGGCGGAAACTTTGAAAACCGGTGGTTAGGCGTATGAGCAAATATAAGGTTATTCGCTGGGCAGATTTTAATGAAACTTTGTACATGTCTAAGTAAAGATTTGCAGCACCACGTGTTAAAATTTTGGGAAAATCGACTGCCGGACCAAGGAATGGCGAGCGATTAAAGTTGGACACGGATCGGCGGGCCACAATGTATGTACAGTGTACGTGAGAGCGTCTGAGGTTGTGACTGTGACAGATTGTACTGACGTAAAATGCAGTGTATATGCAGTGTATTCTTCCCTTAAAATCCCCTCAAAAGTGCTTCGCGCCACAAAGCTCTCACACATCGACGCCATTCCAGTTTATTAGCCCCCCTATAATTATACCCCCTTTAAACGCATCGAATTAAACAATTAGCGCCCATGGGTTTCATAGGGTTTACAGCTAATCATAGGGTTTACAGTAAGTAAAATACGCATTTGCCACCCCCCCCCCCGCATTGGGCATATTGCATTCCTTTAGAGCTCAATCATGTCGCTATAGCAGAATACTACAGGACACGACACGACACAGCTGTTCAGCGCAAGACAAAGAGCTCTGCGTCGATATCACCAATTCGCTTGTGACTTTTACGCAAAACGAAAGCGCTGCCAGCTCAGCAAAAGATCGGCTCCTTGAAGCATTCGTGTCCGGGGCAGCTGCAGTCGGTGAAGGGGGCCGAGAATACTGCGGACCACTCTTTGTGTCGCACGTTGGCACTGGTGATTCCACTCACGGGTGAATGGCGTCGCGGCCGGGCCGCTTCATTAGGTTCAAGGGGGCGCGCGACGCTGGCAACTCGGCGCTTTCCATCGTGACGTTGCAGAACGAGAACAAAAGTTCGAAGTCGCCCACTCGGAGGGTGCGCAGTTGCTCGGCTGCAGCGACAAGGCGCGGTAGGAGACGCGGAAGTCCGCTGGGAGGTCGATGGCCGAGCAGATGACGTCGATGCGCAGAGTGCGCAGGTTGGGCGCCGCTCGAGGGAAGCTGGCGAGCAGCTCGTGGGGCGAGTCTTCTGGCACGGGCAAGCCGGCCCTGAAGAGCCAGAGCACGTGCAGGGCAATCCTCGTCAATGCCGGCAGCCGGCCGCAGTCCAAGGCTCTGGCCGGTCCAAGGCGGTTGTGGGGCACGCGCAGAGCGGCGTCCCAGCTGCACAGCTCGAGCCATTCGATGGAGAGGTGAACGAGGCTCGGCCAGTTTGAGTAGGCGAGCCACGTCGAGTCGTTGCAATGTTGCCTGAGGAGCAGAAGGCACTCCACGCTACGTAGTCCCCGCTGCGGCGGCTTTAGTGAAGTCAGCAAAGTGTCGTCGGCGCCACTACCCAGCAGGTGTAGAAAACGCAGGCGGTCGCTAAAAGTAGGAAATTGCGGGCAACAATGCGGGTAGGCCGGCAGAATCATCACTTGGATGCGCACCCTCACCTTTTGCATGCATTTCAAATGACATTTAGATGCATACAAATCAACCAGAAGTTTCCGAATTAACCCACCCCTTCTTAAAAAAAATACGCGATGTGCCCGCCCCCCAATTTGGCGAAGGACTATTCACTCAAGCAAGCCTACATGTAGGTACGTGCAGGTAGCCATGGCAGAAAGCCACATCAACACGTTACCTCTTCAGAACGTCGCTGAGGAAGGGCGCGAGGACTCGAAAGACCCGTAGCACTGCGCACGCGCCTGCAATGTCAGAAAGATTAGACTGTCACTTGGCGCAAAACAAAGGAAGTCGTACAACGTTGAACATGAAGGCGCTGAGGCGCGACACGGGCCCCAGGCAGCAGCACGAAAGCTTGCTCAGGAACTCTTCCACGGCTTCCACCGTATTCACGCGAGTTGTCCCACCCTTGGGGTCTTGGACAAAGTGAAGGCTGTACACGCTTCGCACGCCCGTCGTTGTCAACAGTTCCACGACCTGTAGCCACTGTCGGTGTGCGTCTGTAGTACACGCGAGGACACGACGAACCAACCAGCTGTCGGTGGTTCGCAGTCACGGCCAGCTCAACGACGTCCGCAGTGAGCCAGCTATCGTTGGCTGGGAAGAGATCGTACGCGAAGAAGGCCGACGTCTCTCTGAGCGTCGCGATCTCTTTCAGCGACAAATGCCCCACGACGCTCGCTAGCACCGGTCGAGAGAGGCGCTCCATCCTCTTTGACACTGTAATACTGGGAAAATCTATCCGCGCGGGGCACGCGGGGCACGCGGGTGAAGTGCACTTTTGTCAACTTTTTACTACTGACAGTTTTTTATTGAGTCGGACTACTACTAGGACTATCGAGACTTGGTTAGACAGCGTCTGGAACACCTCAAATAGTGCTAATTATGGTTATTTAGCTCATCCAGGCTGCTACTATGTAGGTTTGTAGGTTTAAACGCACTAAAACCATCGTTTTTTTCCTCTTTTTTAGCGCTTTTTGGACAATTTTGATAAAGGTTTTTTTTAGTTTAAAGAAAAAAATTTCCAGTTTTTTTTTTAAACTTCAAAAAAAAGAAAGTTGTTTTTATTTTGCGCAAGCCTGAAGGTAGGACAGGGAAAAGTGGGATGGGCGAAGAGGGCGAATGCTGCAGGCCTCTCCCTAAAGGGAAAAGGAGAGAAAAAAGATAAAGAAGGAGAAAGAAGGTCGTGTTAGCGGCCTAAGCAACCCTGAGCAAGGCCCAAGAATAAGCCTAACAAGGTGTACTGAAGCGGCAAGTCTGACTGCGCTGCGTCTGTACAAGGTTCTTCTATACAAACTTCTGTACAAACTGGCAGTAGATGGAACAGGGCACGAAAAAATCAGGACACGAATTTCACTTCACGAAAGACAGACTGATATGTACACTGACTCTCGGTTGTCGGATGAGCGAGGGTATTTATGTGCAGTGAGGGGAGGAGCGAGTAGAGATGGTTTTTGAAAAAAAAATCGGCCGTTTTTGTGTATTGCTTGTCAATAATTGACTAATTGGGTGCCCAAAACATCGTCGAAATGACCCAGCGTCTCTAAATATCAACAGGGTTCCCCTTCTGCTAAATCCTTCCCCTCCAAAAAAAATTTTGGATCCGCCACTGATGGCTAATTATACAATCGCTTATTACAGTCAACTTTTTAGGAAGAAGGCCTTGACAGATGTAGAATTAGCATGTAGACAGATGTAGATGATGTATGTGTATGTATGTATGTATGATGTATGTATGTATGATGACAGATGTAGATGTAGATGATGTAGATGATGATGTAGATTGACAGATGTAGATGTAGACAGACAGATCAAAATTTTTACCTGCGGCGCAGTTAATTTTGTAGAACGCATAACAAAATTTCTATGACTTTCAGAATGTACGTGATGCCCAAAGTTGAAATTTTTGCCTGCGGCGCCATTTGTGTGCATGCAACACAGAAAATACAAATAAATAATAGTAACATTTTGGCTAGTTTTTCACCCTCTTCGCGAAATAAATTCCTGCTTCCCGAAATGTATGCCCATGCTGCTACATTGGTCTAATTTTGGCCGGTTCCACGGGATAGGTTCGTTCGCCCCCCTAGCCAAAAATTCCTAGATCCGCCCCTGCTTTCTGCTCAATTGTCGCCGTTACTTACAGTGCATAACATACAATGTAGATTCCTATGTTTTAGCCAAGAACGTCCGGCCCGGCCCACACCCCCAAAACGCAGGCCTGGCCCGGCCCGGCCCACCGGATGGGCCTAGACTGGCGCCCCAGCCCGGCCCCGGGGCCGGCCGGGCCCGGGCCGGGCCGGGCCGGCCCAGCCCATGCTCATCCCTCGTGTATACTAGCAGATCAATTGAACGCTTGCCATTCACGATGGCACTGTGTATGGGCGCGTGTGTATGTATGTACAGTGTACGTTAGAGCGTCTGAGGTTGTGACTGTGACAGATTGTACTGACGTATGTAAATCGCAGGGGGTGGGTAAACTGGGCAATTCGGTATACTTCCCACAGTGTGGGTGGGTGAGTGTCATGCGTGGCCGATTAATGCGATGCAGCAGCACACTGTATACGGTATGTACATGGTATGTTGGCACGGTAGGTGTTCTGCGATGAAGACATAGTAGACAATCACAGAGCTGCATGTGCAATGATGAGAGTCACAGCACAGTCTTCACGTGTGTTTGATGGCCTAGGTGCAGCGATGTAGGCCTAGCATAGCTGGATGTTCATATACAGCCTGCAGGCCAAGAGCGTCAGTTTCACTTTCTTGTGGGCTGCTGTCAGGTGAGCTTGCAACTTGGTGTGCATCTGGCACGCCATCGTAGTCACAATCTGATGAGAGAGCAGCCACTTGTTCGAGAAATAGGCTGATGAAACTAGAGGAAAAGGAGGAATCAGCTAAAGTTGCTGGTTCATTAGCTTGCTCAAAAGCAAACTCCATAGAAGCCTCAGAAATAGGCTCAGCAGCCAGGTTCAGCAGCTACTGCAGCTACGTTCGTGTTACCGAAGCGTGCTACCCAAACCTATATATGCATTCACTTGGCTTTTCCAACTTTTGGCATCACACACGTTCACAAAATGATACAAATTTTGTAAGACTTTCTACCAAATTAACTGCGCCGCAAGCGAAAATTTGGCCATTTCTATGTCTCGCCAGGCGTTCTTCCTTAAAATTGACGGTAATGGGCGGTTGTAATGCAATTGTAAATGCCAGGCAAACCGACGACGGCAGGAATAGACGGCACTCGCGCTTGAACAGACTGCAACGAGAGATGGCTTCTTCTCCTGTGAGGTTGCGTTGTGGTTTCATTTTTTTATTGAGCGCACAAAACTGATCGGCACGATAAATAAAAGGAAGTGTAGGCTAGAGTATCACCGCTTCCAGAGGGTAAAGCTGAAAAAGCCTAAAACGATCGTAAATTAATTAGCTAGTACCATATTTTGTAATTACACAATTTCCATCTGACAGAGCTAATTCTTGTTTCGGGGCTTATGTGTAGACAAGAATTAGCTCGCCCACAGAGAGCCCCTCGTCAGTACAACGCTCTGTGGGCCAGGTACCTACGCGCGTGGTGAAAAAAAAAAAACCGGGAACCAACTCGTTTACGCTTCGGCGCTGTTTGCTGAGCAGACGAGGTGGTAGACCCGGTGGGCGGCGGAGTTCCAACCATGCTGAACCCGCTGGCGTCCTGACCGACCACACTGCTAGATGTAGACCTTGGCGACGGCACTGGGCTTTCGGCCACAAACTGCGAGGGCGTGTACGGCTCCAGTTTCCAAAATCCCAAATCGCTACCGTAAGTTCCCACTGACGCAGTTCCCCAAATTAAATTGCAAAGTGTAACGGTGGAAGTGACGAGTGAAAACGAACATACAACGACTATGATCGGTAGCCCTCATAGTCCTAAGACTATGCAGGGCCCTGGGAGGAGAAAAGACTATCTAAAAATTTAATAGTTGCTGAACGATTGGGAAAGCCAAAGGAGCCAAAGGAGCCAAAGGAGCCAAAGGAGGATTTCTGCAAGATCGTCTGATCTGATCATTCGTCAGGCCAACAACCGTCCCAAGTTTGCGTTCAACGTGGAGCATTTCTGGTGTCTAGTCAGAGCTCAGTGCAAGCGCGTTCTCTGGCTCACGACTGCACGCGCGCGCAACGTTGCTTCCTTGCAAACCGACCCCCTGCAGGAAAGGAATAGGCCAAAAGAATAATTCAATATTGACCATTTTTCGTTTCGCCTACCCGATCTTACGTGCTTAGCGTACGCGACTAAGCCTAAGTCAACTGTTGTTATAGAAAACGGCATTATCGCTTCGTAAGGACTTATTTTTGTCTGAGGTAAATATGTAAGTAGTGTCGAGTATTTTTTTAGTGTCAAAGAGGTCCAGGGATGGAGCGCCTAGCTCGACCGGTGCTAGCGAGCGTCGTGGGGAATCTGTTGCTGAAAGAGATCGCGACGCTCAGAGAGACGTCGGCCTTCTTCGCGTACGACCTCTTCCCGGCCGACGGTCGCCGGCTCACCGCGGACGTTGTCGAGATGGTCGTGACTGCTAACTTCCGACAGCTGGTCGGTTCGTCGTGTAGACCACTCGCGCCCTTCCTCAGCGACGCCCTGAAGAGGTAACGTTTTCTTTTCTAAATTAAGGGAGGGTTCAGGCGATGTAAGGTGCCATATATTAGTGTAAATATACCTTGTAGAGGGTGTTTCAGAGCTATTGTGATCTACAAAAGCATTGAATGGCCATACAAATACATAAATAGCTTGCTTTACACCCACAGGTACACAACAATGTACAATGGTATGTACAATGTACAACATCTATATTACTAAAGCACAATGTCTGTCTGTCTGTCTGTCTGTCTGTCTGTGTGCAACGCAGCGCAGAGAGTTGTGCTGGATGGATTGAGCTGAAATTTTGTATGAACCTGCCGTGGGAAACTTCACCGTCATTTAAGGGCCGGATTTGCGATAGCTACCGTAATCCGTGAGTTATGCAAATTTCGCATACGTGTTTGATCGAAATTGAGAATTCAGTGTCAATTCTGCTTGGGATATATGTAATCGACCGTGCTGATCACGAATATCACATCCGTTTTTCGGTGCGATACCGTAATCGCGAGATACGACGCATTGAATATGCAAATTGTGTTTGATCGAATTTGAGAATTTAGTGTCAAATCTGCTTGGGATATATGTAATCGACCGTGGTGATCACGAATCTGGCATTCGTTTTCCAATCCGCTACAGTAGTGACAAGATATGGCATTATCCTTTTCTACAGTAGTATGACTGTTTGTGGGTTCTGTGTGCAATGCAGCAGAAAGTTCTGCTGGATGGATTGAGCTGAATTTTTGCTTGCTGGCTTGCTTGGCACATTTTACCATCAAAATAAGAGTGACACTACTGAAGCTGTCGTAATCCATGTGTTATGCAAATATAAATAAATTATATGATAATACAGCGCATTTTATGCGTGCTTCTGACTTATCAGAAGTGTTTAGAAAACCATTTCACACAGATCAATGGCATAGTGGTTATGATGCACGTTACTTTTCTGGAGGTCCTGGGATCAAACCTCTGCCATAAAAATACTTGTAACTTTTTTGTTTATACCTTTTTTGTTTTGCACGTGTTTATGCTATAAAAACTTCGAACTTTTTATTATTTTTTACTGTGTTTTGCAGGTGTCAACGCTATAAAAACTTGTATTACACGCACACGCACGCATGCATGCGCGCACGCATTAGCACGCACGCACGCACGCACGCACGCACGCACACACGCACGCGCGCAAGCACGGACTCGCGCACGCACGCACGCACGCACGCTCGCACGCACGCATGCACGCACGGAATATGGCTCAAGTTGAGGGTAAAAAGGCCCGAACATACCTATGCAAACGCGCACACATGCACGCATGCACGCACGCACGCACGCACGGATTCGCGCACGCACGCAAGCACTCACGCACGCACGCACGCACGCACGCACTCACGCACGCACGCTCGCACGCACGCACGCAGTCGCGCACGCACGCAAGCACTCACGCACGCACGCACGCAAACGCGCACGCACGCACGCACGCACGGACTCGCGCACGCACGCACGCACGCACGCACGCACGCACGCACGCACGCAAGCACGCACGCACGCACGCACGCGTGTTAGCGTTTTAGTGGTGCGTTGTTTTTGTGGTGCGTTGTTTTGGTTTTTTTTTTCTGTTGGAAACGGCTGAAAACAATTGATGCGTCCGCGTTCGCTGCGTCCGATGAACACTTTCTTAATTTTAGGCTTAGTCCAGACTTTGCTTTAGTCCAGTCATGTTTAGGCTTTGGCTTTGGCTTAGACTTAGGCTTCGCTTAGACTTAGGCTTCGCTTTGGTTTCGGATGGAGCGGATGCGGACGCAACAATTGTGTTTTGCCAAAAAACGACGTAAGGGAGACTCAAGCCCAAGCCTGCCGAAAAACGTCCGCCCACAGCCTGCCGGAAGGGAATTGGAAGCGTCGGACAGCGATCCTAGCTTAGAGCAGGTCCAAAGGCCTTGCACAAGCAGGCAGGATGAGAGCGCCGCTTTGGCAAGTCGCTCCAAGAGGAAGAGAGGCCGTTCACAAATTTCGACGAGTTCTACAGAGCGGTCAAGGAGCTTCAGAAGAAGTGTATTATTTAGTTTCTCAATGGCGCTCAAATGTTTTGCGGTGCAATTACCTATTTATAGCAGACTGCCGAGCAGTCGGCGGCGCGTGCACAAGCCGATCGGAAAGCAGCAGCACTGCGCCTGCAGATCACGATGCATGAACATATGCGAGCAACCATGCAGATTACAAAAAAAGGCAGTTATTATTAGCTGGCTCTGAAGGGCTGATTAAAACAATTAGCCCGCCGCCACAAAATATGGGACTTATGGTGTCTGCCCAAGATGGTATAGTGTCAAATTTTTACTATCGAATGTAATGACTGGACGCAAGAATGAAGCGTTGCAACAAACAAGGTGCAACAAACAGTAAAATGTTTTCCTGTATTGCAGAAGTGCATTGGTTGCATTGGTTGACTTCCTTTGGCTTTTGCTGCAGCACTTTACATATTCGTCATTGTTGCTTTTCAACTGAGCATTTGCAGCATGATTTTATGACACATTGTATTGATGATGAGACACTACTGAGGACAAAAAATATAGATACTGAACCACTTTGGAGTACTTTGCAAGCAGGAGTCCTGAGTTGAAGCGGCTAGTATATACAACACAGGGAACGTGGTGGCACGTACCTATGTCCATATTCTATGCTTAAACGCATAAATGACCATACAAATACATGAATAGCTCGTTTTACATGCACAGGCGCACTACAATGTACAATGGTATGTACAATGTACAACATGTACACCACACAGGTAATGTGGTGGCATGTACCTATGTCCATATTCAATGCATAAATGCACCAAAGGGCCAAATTTACCACTGTATCAGGCACAATCTTGAAGGGAAGACACAAAACTGGTGAAAAACTAAAGGGAAAACGTAAAATATAGTGCGAAAAATAGAAAAATTTCACTTTTTTTATTAATAATAAAAAATTTTTATTTGAAAAAGAAAGGTCCCATTTTTTTATTAATAAAATTTTTTTTTAATGAAAAAAAAATATTTTCGATATTGAAACCATCTCTAGTTCTGGCCTAGGCCAAAACCGCCGGGGCGCGGTTCCAGCCTAGGCCCGACCCGCCCCCCCCCTCCCTGGAAATCGCTCCCCCCCTACGTTGATCACTCGGATCTACGATTCACAACAAGCGCGAGTCGCAAATGCTGAAATGAAGACGGACAGTTCAGTGCGACCTTTGGCCGCTGCGTTTCGACGCTGAGTGCCGCGGTACACGCTGACCAGTCGCGAGCGAGCGATGTTAGAGAGCAAGCGCAAGCGGCGCAGGCGCAGGCGCTCTCAGCTGTTTAGAAGAGGGCTTTTAGTTTGGCCGTGTGCATGCCAACCATTGGGTCGTGGCGCGCTGTTCTTGTTCGATATTCCTGTTCGACAGCGAGCCGCCTGTCTGTGGGTCTGCGGAGCAGCTGCAGCTGTAGCCGTCGGCGTTGAGCGTGCCTCGCGCTGCTGTCAACCTCGTGCCGTGGCAAACGCAGTCCAACACGAACGAGTGCGGCCATCGACGTCGTTCGTGGGGCTTATCTGGAGTCTCAGCGGAACACAGTTACGTCACCCAACAGATCCACGCCGACGTCAACAGGGCGCTTGAGATTGGCAGCACGCTGTCCTTCGAAAAAGAATCCATGAGTTGCTTCAACTGTAGGAAGATCCGAAAAGTGAAATGCTAAGCTAAACGCAGGCAGCAAGATACAATCGCTCGTCATACATACATATACGCCTGATTTTAGGCATACATTTTTACTTTAATGTGGTCTAAGTCAAGGGGGGGGGGAGAAAAAGTTTGGTGGGGGGCGGTACTGGCCTAGACGTCGCTCTGCCAGAACCGCCGGGGGGCGGTTCTGGATTATGACACCGGCCCTGACGACGGCTGCAAACGAGTCGGCAGGCAACGCAGGGGCTGAGTGTCTGCGCTTGGCGCTATATTCTCTCAAACGCTGGCGCTCAGCAGCTCGCGCTCCGTGTCGCCGCGCACCACCATGTCGTTGTTCTCCTCGTCAAGGGCGACCGAGCGGTACAGATGGCCCGCAGGTTGGCCAAACGCATGTAGGTATTCAGGAGCGTCGAATTGGGATCTCGGCGTATGAGCGTCGCTAGGCTCGTCACGCACCGTGAGATGCGACATTCTTTATCCTATGTATCCGGATTCTCCCAACGGAATCGCAAGGAACTCAATTAGAAGTTTAAACTTGCGCCCGACTACTACCCCCTTTAGAGGGGGGTAGCGGCCTCTATGTTACCTAAGCCTGCGCCTCATGATATCGAGACCTAGAGGCCGCTTGATCAGGCAGCCGCTATCTAGCCTAGCCTCCTCCGCAGCTACCCGCTATTGGCTAAAACTATTAATTGGTGCTCAGGAGAGAGGGTTACTGTAGTTTGTCGCTCCGACTGACTGGAGCTGTTCGGATGGGCCGGGGAGAGCCGCAGCCGCAGGTCGGCAGAGGCAGCGTAGGACGCCTGTGTCGCTTCAGTCGTAAACTGATGAGATCTACCAGTGTCAGCTACGTTTGTGTGTTCCCTCCCTTCCCCCCCCCCACCCCGACCCCACCACCAGAGCATCGCTTCGCTTTCCAGCGGTGGCGTGGTCTCTCTTCGCTCAGTACGCTGAGATGGAGAGAACTGCACGTTACACGCTGTAACGCCAACCCACTCACTCACTCACGAGCCTGCACGGAGATATATCTACAATGAGACATCCTGCTGGGTCGCCAGTGGCCCCAGCCAGATAGAAAAACTCGCTCTCGCTGAGTGCTCAGTTGTCCAAGACAGACAGACCCTATAGCTTGTCTCACAAAACAAAACGTTCTGCTAAAAGAACTCCCTCTGAATTGAAATACACAGGGGTCGATGGAGCTGCCAATGTACTCTTTGCCTAAGGTGCTCCGCCAGCTGCCGCTGTTGGAGCTGGCCAACTGCCAGCTGGTCTGCCGCAGCTGGAGCCGACTCCTGCCCAGCGACCGGCCCTGGCTGGAACTGGACCTCGTCACGCTCGTGGTCCGAAGCGCCCCCGACCTCAAGGAGGAGGCCCGCTTAGAGTGGCGACTTCGAGTCTTGGGCCAGGCTGAAGAGACCGTGCTGAAGGACTGCTCCACGACCGCTGCGCGCCATTTTGTCGCCGTGCAGCTGCGCAAGGCGGACGGCGCCCGCGTCACTGGCGTCACCATGATGAACGAAAAGGTCCTGGACTTCCTGTCTTCGTCGACGCTACTATTTAGCGCTGCGCCCTCGGCTGGAGGAGAGCACGCGTCCCTGCTGCAGCAGCTTCGAGAGGCCTTCAACCATCCCTGGAATTCAGATGCTGCTCAGAAGGTCCGGGAGGCTGTCGACGTCTGTCGTGAAAGTCTGGACGCAGTCGGCCTCATCGGCATCGACGCAGTTCGAGTTCAGCAGTCTCTATCAAGAATGCAACACCTTACGGAGATGCACAGTTTCAACAATCTCTGCTTCTCTGCGCTCCCATCTCCATCGTCGCGTCTACGCAGACTGCATCTGCATGTCCTGGGGATTCTCTACGGCGATGAAGTCGCGCTGCCGACCGTTAGGCAGTTGATCTTGGGAAGGTTCCATTATGACGACGAATCGACTCTGCTCAAGTTGCTGGAGTCGCTGACGCCAAACGTCGAAGAGCTGGTCGTCCAGTACCTGTGGTTTCCCATGAGTGCTCCTACGCCGTCGCGTCTGCCTTCCCCGCCTGACATATGGCGAGGGCTAGCCGGAGCCGTCCTAAAACTGACATACCTTCGCGTCGAGCTCTTGGGAATGGACTGCGAGCACATGGATCCGCACGAGTTGGACGATTTGGCAGCTCAGTCGAGCGCCTTTGCCAAGCTGGCGTCCGCAGGGTGGCCGGCCATGACGGGTCGGCCTCCCCTCTACGTCGACTTTCTGCAGGAGCGCTGGGAGGTGCGCGAGGACGGGCGCTTGATTTACCGCTGCATCAGGGCGTCGACGCCTTTCGAGGGACACGTGCGCGTTCCGAGCAACGATCGCGAGCGCGAGCGTCGCCACCGGAGATTCTTGCGGGACTGGCACGTCAAGGGAATGTAGGCCAGACAGAACACTGAATGCCTTAGACCAAATGACCTAAGCTACTACATTAGGTACAGGAACGTTGATGATTACAGACGATAGGATGACAAGAGACGGACGGTGGAAACGAAGCGGCGATGCGATGGACGTATTGTGGCTCTGTTGCTGTTTCGTGGCGCCCGTGCCTGATTGCCTGCTCGCTCGATTGTACCTGATTTCTACCACTTTGTTTCAGTATCACCCAGTTTCCTTGAACAACCGTTTGCGTTGCTGCTGGAGGGGGATGCTCGCCAAGCTGTTGTCCCCTGCGCTAGATATACCGTGCTTAAGGGTAACTTTTATACACACAATGACACTGTAGTTCGACTCGTAAATGTCCGACTGCACAACTACATACCGTACCTGTAGATACAACACTGCAACGTACATACGTGGCATTTCGCACTGTCGTGCACACTGCTGTTCGTCAGTCTTCGTCACGTACTTGAATGATGGTTTAATAGTTTATAAGTAAAAAATGGTAAAATTCGAGAGAGCCAAATTGTCATTCGAGATTCGAGAGCCAAATTGTCGCCTGCTTCGCATGGTTAGGCACACAAAACTAGGAAAAGCCAAATTTCGACCAAATTCGACAGTTATGTATACCATATAACAAATGTAACAATGAACCCCTTTTGCACAATAAGGTATTTGATCGAAAGTGGGTTTTGACCCCCCCCCCCCCACGCCCCCAACCCCCAGTAATTTAAAACTGTAAATTGTAATGTGTTTTATACAGTGCTTTTGTGCAAAAATCGACCAAAAAGTGCCTATATATATTGTTTACAGGTTATTTACAGTAAGTTTTTTACAGTGTCTTTTTGACCAAAAATCAACCAAAAAGTGCCTTTTTTCTTCCCAGACCACCCTCCAAATTGTCACCCCCCCCCCCTAGAAAGTGCCAGAACCTTCCCCCAGGTCCAATTCCCGGTTACAGGAATGTCGAGGACCCAGAAGTTTTGCTTGAGGACCCAGAAATTGTCCTCCCAGATTGGACACGTCAGGGTCCTACCCTTTTACGCATGCGTTTTCCCAGATTTGCCCAGAAATTTTGCTCGAGGACCCAAAAAATATTGACTTTTATATTCTTTTTATGTTTTTTTTTAAGAATAAAGCTAAAAAGGTGTATCTCCATTCTCCGAATTGGTCCTAAAAAATGCTCAAAAAAAATTTCGGCCCGATACGTCAAGCCGTAATGGAGAACCGGTCGGTAACCGACGGACGGACAGACCATTACGAATTTTTCCGTCCGTATATGAACTAGCACACTGACGCGAGGCGAAAAAACTGACACATGCAATGAATATCCTAATTGGGCCCAATTGTCTGCCGCACGCCACCGTGATGCCGTCGAGCGTGGTTGCATGTCGACACTAGGGATGAGCACGGGCCTGCACATCTCGGCCCGGCCCGGCCCGCCAGATAGTCCGGCCCGTCCCGGCCCGGCCCGCACCCTTAAAATCCAGGCCCGGCCCGGCCCGGCCCGTCCAACTGCTCAATATCGCAGGCCCGGCCCGGCCCGGCCCGCAACACGAAATAAGTACAGTCACTACAGTGTAAAATTTACTGAAATACCGTATGCCAATTGGCGTGATTTACTTAACAGAATGGCGCATCCACTTCTCAGAATCGCAGTTCACAACCATTTTACGGCCTTTGCACCCTTTGAGCGCGAAAGACGCGCGTCATAGAATACAAAGTTGCTAATACGGTGCAGAATAGTCGCAGATACTTACAATGCAATACATAGGTAGCTATCTACGTTGGCCAGCCAAGAACGTCCGGCCCGGCCCGGCCCGGCCCGCACCCTCCAAACGCAGGCCCGGCCCGGCCCGGCCCGCACACCGGGCCTGGGATTCCGGCCCGGCCCGGCCCACGGGCCGGGCCGGGCCGGGCCGGGCCGGGCCGGCCCGGCCCATGCTCATCCCTAGTCGACACCTGTGTTGCTGGAGCTGGTTGGGTTGCGCTGAAGCAATCACTTGCTCGATTCTGGGGTGTACAAAGGCAAGGCGTGTACTGATAATTTTCCAGCTGTCTCTTGGCCCTCTCCAGCTGCGGTTTGGGAATTCCGATTCTCATCTCCAGGATGTTTGTTGTAACGCTTTATTCTTGCGTCATTACATCTCCAGTCATTACATTCGATAGTAAGAATTTGGCACTATGCCATCGTTAGCAGACACCATAAATCCCATATTTAGTGGCGGTGGGCTAATTGTTTTAATGAGCCCTTCAGAGCCAGCTAATAATAATTGGCTTTTTTTGTAATCTGCATGGTTACTCACATATGTTCATGCAACATTGATCTGCAGGCGCAGTGCTGCAGCTTCCCGATCGACTTGTGCACGCGCCACTGACTGTTCGGTAGGCTGCTATAAATAATTGCACCGCTCAACATTTGAGCGACATTGAGAAACTAAATAAGCCGCCGTGGCGGGGACTACGTACTGTGATCTGCCTTCTGTTCCGCAACGTCATCTCCACCGACCCGACGTGGCTCGCCTACTCGAACTGGCCGAGCCTCGTTCACCTCTCCATCGAATGGCTGGAGCTGCGGAGCTGGGACGCCGCTCTGCGCGTGCCCCACAACCGCCTTGGACCGGCCAGAGCCTTGGACTGCGGCCGGCTGCCGGCGCTGACGAGGATTGGCCTCCACTTTCTCGCGCTCTTCTGGGACGGCTTGCCCGCGCAAGGAGACTCGCCCTACGAGCTGCTGGCCAGCTTCCCTCGAGCGGCGCCCAATCTGCGCCATCTGCACATTGCATACGTCGAGTCGCACATCGACCCCCCTGCGGAGTTGCGCGTCTCCTACCGAGCCTTCGTCGCTGCAGCCGAGCAACTGCGCACCCTCCGAGTGGGCCGTTTCGCATCGTGCTTCCGCAACGTCACCGCGGTGGAGAGCGCCGAGTGGCCGGCGTCGCGCGCCCCCTTGAACCTGATGAGGGCGCCCAGCGTCGGCGGCGCCATTCACCCATCGAGTGGAATCACCGGTGCCAACGTGCGACACGAAGAGTGGCGCGCGATCCCCTTCACCGACTGCAGCTGCCCCTGAAGCGAATGCCTCCAGGAACCGACCTTTTTCGAACGGTCATAGCGACGCAGAGCTCTTTGTCTTGCGCTGAACAACTGTGTCGCGTCCTGTAGTATTGTACTACAGCGACATGCTTTAGCTTGGAAGGGGTGCGATATTCCGAATGCGGGGGGGGGGTCAAATGTGTATTTTACTTACTGTTAAACCCTATAGTTAGCCCCCTGGGCGCTAATCGTTTTATTCGAGAAATTTCTAGGGGGTGTAATGATGGGGGGCTAATAAACTGGAATGGTGTCGATGTGTGGGGAGCTTTGTCAGCGCGAAGCGCGCGGAGGGGATTCTAAGGGAAAAATACACGGTGCACATACGTCTATCACATCACACTCTCGCGTACACATGTTGACATTCTTTGTCTATCCGTTTTTGTGCCAACACTATGCAAATTTTATACTGGCGTTGAGGTACGGTGTTACCTAGTTACGCCCATATGTTGTAGTTTCTAGCGTGTGTTTACGGAAACGCTGTAGATGCCATTATGCCGTTGTACTACACAAAAGACGGAATATCGGACGGATTCATCCGTGCATCTGTCGAGGTGTAGCTGATGGCCTGCGAGCGAGCAGCGCAGTTGACCGCCTCGTGCCGGTGTCGTCTAATAAGCATGGCCTGGGTGCACGTCGGCTGCCTCGAGTCGGCGGTCGACGCGAATGGCGAGCCGCGCTACTGCCCCATCTGCCAAGAGCCCTACTGCCGCCGATGGCGCGGCATGAAGCGCCGCTCGGAGTGGAAGTGGAAGCTGTCCAGAACGCACCCCGTCGGGTGGGTTGCGCCGCGCGCTCTCTCGCTCCCCACGCGCCGACGTCGGTCTGCAGGGTGGCGTTGGCGGTAGCGTCGACGCTCGCCCTCCTGGCGTCGCTGGCCGCAGCGTCGTACCGCTTCTGGAGAGGGGGCGAGGCCGAGCTGGAGCGGATGCTGGCCGAGAACGACACTGGTTCGCCGGGTGCGCCACACGCTCGCGCGCATCCGACTTCGCTTGCAGCGCACTCGACCACGCAGCGTATTTGCTGGGCAGCGTGGGCGCCGAATGGCCTTTCGCCTGGCTGGCCCTGCGCTGGTTCCACCAGTCTACGAGTACTCGGACGGACAAGGCGCCCGCTAGACTCGCCCTTCGACCACCATCGTCTTCGACCGGACGTCCAGCTTCGACAGTGATGATATCGGACGACCAGTCGCATTATGCGCGTACGCGTAATGATTTGATTATGAAGGTGTTAAACTGAGGAAATGCTGTTTGATGTCGCCGAGTGGAGTCGAGGAGAGCGCCTTCAACCTGGGGAGCACCACTGGCGGATCCAGGATTTTCTGACAGGAGGGGGCAGGGTCACAATTTCGGAGAGCCATATTTCGCACGTTTGGCGCAGCAGGCGTGTTTTTCGAACTTTGCAGCATTTGAAGCAAGCAGTTGCGCTGCAGGCGCACATTTTTGCATATGTGTGATGTTATGCGAAAACTTGTGACTTTTTGGCGCCGCAGGCGCAAACAAATTCAATGTCAACTGCTGCATCTCCGAATTTCAACGAATTTATCATTAATTGTCGTCCAAAATCATGCGCCGCAGGCGAAAATTTTGAATTTTCAACGTTCTTCAGAGCATTTTTTAATTCAAAATTGGGCGAAACTGTCAGATTTGGCCAGCTTGCCTCCCTTACGCCCCTTTACGTGACTTGAATAGCAAGACCCTCCATATTGCCCTACCTTGGATGGGCGCCTGCCATAAAAGATAGGTCCCTTACTCCAAACGCAGTCGTTCACCCACACACTACCGCGCCGCAGGCAAAAATTTTCGGCTGATGGGTGCGTTAATCAAGGGAAACAGCCGAACATTAGTTCGATTCGCCCTTTTGTTCCCTGCGTCTGCCCCCCTTGCCCCCCTTTGAAGGCAACGACAGGTGGGGGCACGCCCCCCTGCCCCCGGCTTTGGATCCGCTAGTGGGGAGCACACGCCGACCGGGATTTCCAGGGGCTCTAAGTAAAGGGTACGGCTTCGAACTTTTCGCCGTTCCTCCCTTCCTGCTACTGTTTCAGAACAATTCGCGCTGATAGGACTATGTATGCAGGACTGTCAAATGCGACGACCTGCATTTGCGTCCCGGCGCATCGAGGCGAGTGTGCCGCAGCCATTGCGTTTTCAGTGAGGTGCGTGCGTGCGTGCGTGCGTGCGTGCGTGCGTGCGTGCGTGAGCAGCAGAGACAGGGGTCGCGGGCGCGTTATCAGTTGCGACGAGAGGCGCTGTGTAAACCTCCGCCCAGCCGAGACAGGGGGCGTAGGTACGTTTTCGGTTGCGACGAGAGTCACTGCATAAACCCTCCGCACAGCACGTTTTATGTAAGGACTTATTTTTGTCCGAGGTAAATAAATAGTGTCGAGTATACAGGTATATATTTTTTGTTGTTGGATTTGGGGGCGACGCTAGGAGGCCGTCAATGGCCCATTTAGCCTACCCATCTCCATGACGCCTTCCCGTCTACTGCCGTATAATTAGCCGAAGACTTTCGGAAGAACGCCATCTGTAATCAAGGGCAGCGATGACACGAGAAAATCCATGGAAAGGGATGTCCTTTGGCCTTAGGCCGCGTGCGCCTCTACACACTTACAAATACAGGTATATAGTATTAAGGAAAAATTTGCAGGTGGCTGCAAAAAAAAAGGTGAATATGTGACGCTCGTGTGGTGAAGTCCAGTTTGAAAAGGAGTGGTATTAAGGCATGCCCCACTGATTTCTGGCCACTTCCACATTGTAGCTGATCAACTTCAGTTTGAACAAACCATGTATAAAATCCAAACCTCATGCGGAAACACGTCACATGTTCGGCGTTTGTTGTGTGAGCCATGTCCTGAGTCAAGCCAAATCTCCCTTCCTCACTTTCTGGTGCGCGTGCTTTGTTGAGTTTAAAAGATCCGCTCAATCCATCCAACAAGCTCTTTTGTGTGCGATTTTACACTTAAAGAAAAACGGCGCAAACTTATAATGCGCTTTGCGCTAAAATTCTATATTGACCATTTTTCGCCTATCCGATGTCACGTGCTTGAGCGTACGCGACCAACTACAAAGTCGACTGTTGTTATAGAAAACAGCATTATCGCTTCGTAAGGGCTCATTTTTGTCCCCAGATGAGTAGTGTCGAGT
>JASAMY010001730.1:0-79838 GCA_030248085.1 Paralinhomoeus sp. GSCO2_6
CTCCGCAGGCCTCTTGACTAGCCGCCGCCGGTTAGCGCGCGCTGTCAGCGAAAGCGACAAATACGCATCGACACGCCACTGGAGCCGCATCATCGACAGTGACAAAGCATATCATTTGCGCAAATTACTTGCAATGTATATATATGATGCACCTTTACATAACACCTCTATCTGATTTGTAGGGTATGTATGTATGTACGCTGTAGTGTGACGTCAATTTGAATTTCTGCATTCAGAAGACAACCGTGTATGATGCACTGCACGTGCGCAATTGTGCTGTAACTCGCAAACACATTACCTATGTTATGCGCGTAGACAGGGTGTTTCTACAAGGCGGACCCGTTAATAGAAGCGACTTGTTGCGGAAGACATTTTGATAGAACGGTTGCGTCGCCAGATTGTGCAATTCTTTTTGCAGCAGTTCAACTGATTTGGCCCATTTTTCCGAGGACGTTGGCTCATTCAGGTTGTGATGTAGCAGCTGACTGCACCTGCTGCTTTAACGCCAGCATTTCTTGTTTAGCGGGAGACTACTCACGTTGCTGTGATAAAGCCATTCACCAAAGAAACTGTGTAGCGCCAGAACCCAGTGCTAGCGCCGTGATTTTCCCCAGGGAGTTCATCGAGAATTTGCCATGCTTTGCATCTTGCGAAAGCAAAACATCGACAACATGGCAGCAGCTCCACTGTGGTTCTGTTTGCGGATTCGTATAGTGTAGCTGTTGGCGCGCCTCTTGCACTATTTGCGGCTGTTGGTGGCTGTTGGTCGGTGCAGCCTCCGCTGCAGCTTACAGAGACGGCTGGCGTCATAACCTGACGGTATCAAAATAGTCCGTTCTGCTGATTCATGGCCGAAGTAATCTCGGACAGCGCCTCGGTGACCTTGTTTTCAAATTGACGTCGCTTCGCTGACTCGTGCTGCAAAAACTGAACTAGCAGTCGTTGACGAGCTGCAGGCCCTGTGCTCGGTGGCGCCGTAGCATTCCGAACAGAGCAGCGAGGTGGTGGCTGCGTGGTGACGGTACATGTGCTATCAGCTCGCTCGTACCCATGAGACACGCCCGGCTTGTCTGAAGCACTTTCTTGGGCAACCATCTCATCCGTGAACTCAAAGGTGTCTCTCGGCGACCACGGCGACTGAATTGGTGAGCGCGACACTTCATTGGCTGGACCTTCGCCACAAAACGAGCTTGCTTTCTTCTTCTTCTTCACTGTTCGCTTCTTCTTCTTCTTCTCTGTCGTCAAGCATTGTTGTAAACATCGGTTTTGCTGCACGCACGCATGTACTGTATGTACATAACAAGCCAGCGAGCAAGCAACCAAACCAGCACGTACTGCGAACAGTATACAAAATATGTGCAACTACGGGTATACTGTATGTACAATGGCACATAAGGTGCGAACAACCATCATGGGCGGATCTAGGGAGGGGCGTGGATCAGCGCCATTTCCCCCCCCCCCCCCGTAGAAGGTCGGACAGCCAGTATTGTTCAACAGGGTTACTCCCTGAGAACAAAGTGGTGGATTCAGAAGGTAGGCAGGCGAAGAGGGCAGAGGGGCGAAGCGCTTGAATTTGTAACCGTTCCCCTTAGCCAAAACACACTCATAGGTGGAAACAATTTTTCTGCGGCGCTGTGCTGTGTGCGTAGTGCGTACTGCGTACTTCGGACTACCACGGAAGGTACATTGTAGTGGTTGTACAATGCACATTGAAAGTTGTCAAATCACCTTTTGCCAATCCTTGGTGCGCTTCAGTAGTCTTGCAGCGGTTGTTAGTGCGGCCTGATTGGCAGAGTTGTTTGCATCTCTTCTAAATGGATACTACGCATGTCCATACATTGTGCATACTGCAAAAAGTAAGCAACCCCTCATGACAAACCAACCCCGCCACCCCCCCCCCCCCACTCCCTCGTACCAAAGCGCCATTTCCAGAGGTCATCCAAAGTCGAAAACGACAGCCCCTCCCTATAAGTGCCCCAGACCCCTGGCACTTAGGTATTACCTCCATGTTTCTTTGCACTTCCATGAGTGTGTGTACACGAATGGGTTAAGTATAACAATAAACAACCTAACTTCTCCTCAATGTTCTTTTGGCGCGTGCTTCCCCGCTGAGATTTCTGCATCTTTTCTAGTAAATACTTGTTGTTTCCCCAAGAAACCATCTTGGCGGTGTGTACTTCGGTTTGACCGCCACCCACTCTCCACTTCACGTTCACTTGGGCATTCTTTTTCAAGATTTTGAGGTCATTTGACATCAGCATGTCACGGGTGCAAGGGTACCATTCTCCGGTCTTGAATACAACCAAGCAATAGTTAGGAAACTTGGTTGCCATCGTCGTCACCAATGCGAGCAGTGCAAACGTTGAACACTGTATGTTGAAATTGTGCGTTAAACAGCGTCAACCCAATATATCGCACAAGGAACGGAGAGAGTCATTAAAAGCGGTTTGAGCGCCGTAGTACACTACAATGCCAGTCGCCTCATATCGATCGACTTGTTGCTCGATGGGCCACTCATCACTGAGTTTGCCAAGCACGTCAGTCATGGTGCGTGTTTTCTATTCCCAAGCTGTCTTCAGTGTGTCAGTTACGTCGCCACACTGGGCTCAAGTGTCGATTGAGTGGTGGGATTGGTGCCACTCAAGTCGGTCCGACCACCACAGCCGCCCACCCTAGCCGTGTACATTGTGCGTACTTTGGTGGCGTCTGATGTGAAGTGCTACGTGGGAGTTTCTGCCGATCGGGCATTGAGCGCTCAGCTGTCGCACTGTTTGCTTAGCTGAGCTGCGTAGCACGCACGCCCGTCAGTCACAAATTTTTCTCTGTAGGAGCTGAAGCGATATCCCAAGAGAAGCATGACCCAGTTGACGTCACAGCAGGAAACGCGTATATTAGAAGAATTTCTAAATGTCGGTGAATGGAAGCCAACACTAATCGCAAGAAATTTGAAAAACAGAGGTTTGGCCATTTCGAAGCATCAGGTTTACCGTCTGCTAGTGAAATACAAGCAGAGTGGACGGATCGGCCGCAGACAAGCACCGGGTTCTGGCAGACCTTCATTGCACACGCCGGGGCGGCTTGGGCTAGTTCAGCAAGCCATGGAAGAAAGCGACGAGAACACGATTGCCGAACTTCAAGAGCGACATTTATTTTTTACTGGAGAACAACTCTCCACATCCACTTTGCGACGCATGCGAGATACGCTTGGATGGCGGTGCGCAATTCTTCTTCTCGCTGTACAGGGTGCATCAAAACTATATGCCCCCCCCTTAGGGAAACACTGGCTAGACGGATTTAGCTGAAATTCAACATAGACTAGGTCCAACAAAAATACATGACCAAATTAAGTTTCACGAAAAACGAACAACCGAGCGTCGAGAGAGAGGCAATGGATAGGCGGGACAGTGAAGTATTGCCGGAACAACATTACTGCGGGTCTTATGGCCACAATTTCTCGTTAAATGGTAAACAACTGTTTTAAACGAGTGTCGAGGGCGGGGGGGGGGGGGGGGTGTGCATATACGGTAGTTTTGATACACCCTGTATAGAACAAAAGGCGTGCGTGCGTGCGCCACGTACATGTATACCTAGACCTACCCCTCGTTTATGCATTTTCATTCGTCTGAAGAAGTTCAGTTAGTGGCAATTTACAGCGGGAGGGCAGCGTAACAAACCATGTCAAACATACATTTTTTGAGAATTTTTCCGTTTTTTATTAAGATACAAGGACACTGCCTATGGGCATACAGTTAGCCCAAAAAACGCTGACAGTCGCTTGGAATGGGCAAGAACTATGCTAGCCCGCTTGGAGTCTGGTTATGATTTTGGTGATACCATTTTTACAGACGAGTCCATTATTCGACTGCAGATTCATAAAAAAAAGTGTTGCAGAAGAGTTGGACAAAAAATCAAGAAAAAGCCTATTTTCAAGTCAAATGACAGGTGAGATTTGAATCTTTGAAATTTCTGTGACGTAACATGCAACTTGTGGAGAGCTCTCAGCAGCGCGTCAACCAATCAGATACCTAATTAAAAACAATTGTGGATAAACGCTCTTTTATTCTAGAGGTTACAAGCACCCATTGTTGTTTTGCACCCATTGTATTCTCTACGTGCCCTGCGCGATCTCGGCACGGTAGCAGCTGAACGGCTCCTGAGCGTGCAAGGACCCCCTCCCCCCCCCCCGACCCAACAACTAAACCCAGTAATTTGCACGATTACAAAGTATCATAAACAGTTGATACCCTTCTATCAATAGTGTGCTGGTTTGGGGCGGAATCAGTCGCCGCGGACGGACGGCTATCTACATATTTACAAAAATAATGGATAGCCAAGTATACACCGAAATATTAGAAAAGGCTCTGATTCCACATGCTTCTCATCTGTATCCAGATGGCAACTGGGCTCTGATGCAAGACAATGGTTTGTTGACAATGGACACTATTGTAGTATTTTTGTTTTGTTTTACACCAGTAATGGAGCTCAAATGGCCACAACAATACACACAGCATGATTGGAGCAGCGGCATAGACCAACCATAGGTTGTCTAAAAGAGAGTCCGTCTCGGTCCAAGTACGTCGGTTGAGTCAGATTTTGAAAAATTGAAACTTATACAGCCAAAATTGAAACTTATACGTGCCTGTTGTAGATAGAAAGCACACCTCACGCTACACAAAAGAATTCTTTACACAACATGGCATTCGATGGGAGCCGACTCCAGCGCAGTCCCCAGGTTTGCTTTCGATTTCTTTTCGATTTTTTTCTTGACAAAGAATTTTAACACTCTCGTGCATTTAGGTAACACACTCACGCAACAATGCACCCACCTATACCAATGCATGCGCGCGCGCGCGCACGCGCACGCACGCACGCACGCACGCACGCACACACACAAGCGGTAATTCAATTCAGACATCAATCCAATAGAAAAAATATGGGGACTTTTAAAAAGACACATTCAAAAGGCAAAGCCAAGAAAAAGAGACGCACTGGTGGAGGAAATTAGACTGTTTTGGAGATCTTTGACGCCAGCTATGATTGCTGCCCAAATCGACTTGGTCATCCAAAAAGTGATCCCTGAAATTATTGCACAAGGAGGAGGACCCTCTGGCTACTAAGGTCAGCCTGAAGAGTTAGCGGTTGGATTTGCGATCTACATAGGTATACCTAAATGAGAGAGACACTGCCTCCCCCCCCCCCCTGTAAGGTGATTTTGTAGAGCAGTTGCTCGACGTCGGGTGTACGCTCAGGTTGTTGGCGGTCAATTTTGGGGTTGAACTGTGAACGGCGTCGGCGGAGTGGTGGCAAAAGCGTCGGTCGCACTGTGCGCAGACGGCAGTGAGAGGGTAGGTGCAGCAGAGTGGGAGTGTGGAGAGTCGCGTCGCGGCGCAGCGAGAGAGAGAGTGTGTGTGTAGAGAGAAAGTTGCCACAGGCGCGACCTGAGTGAGATGGCTCGTCGTGTGCACGCACTCGCACGCACGCACGCACACACGCACGAACGCATTGCTCTTTGCCTTGTAAGGTACATTTGTGTGTATTCGGCAGCGCCCGTGGGCGTCATTCTGAATTCAAACAACGACACGTACAACTCACGCGCGCGGCGAGCGAGCAAGCGAAACAATAGCGCGCTGCGCGGCGCGAACGGACGAGAGGGAGGGAGGGAGGAGCGGGCAAGAGGGGAAGCTGGCCACAAGCCCTGCGCGCTCATCGCCACGGGCAGTGTGCAGTCACCGAACGAACTACACAAACACGCGCTAGCTAGACTGGCAGCGTCTCAGCCGCACTGCGACAGAGGCAGAGGGTGCGCTCGAGGCACCACAGCTTCAGGCAGCAGTAGACGAGCACGACGGCGACAAGGACAGCGCACACGAAGACAGCCACTTGTAGGAGGAGCAGGTGCGCCTTCTCACTCCAGACGTTCATGGCATTCTGCACACGCTGCAGCGTCTCCTTTGTATCGGCGGCGACGCCGTCGAACGTGTCGACCGCAATTCCAAACGCCGTTCGCCGCAGCTTGCGGTCCCACTCTTCCTGCGGGTCAAAGTCGTCCGGGACGTACTCCAGGACGGGCATGTCCGTCGACGGCCTGTTCAGGAACGCGTTCCACCAGTGCCGGAACGTGTAGCTGTCCGGCAGGTCGGCGTTCGGGTCCGGCCTGCACGCAATGAAACTGTACGCTCCCAAGTCAACCAGGCTGCAGCGACGCGCGACTCACGCAGTCCACCTCTCTGCTGGCCCCGCCAGAACGCGCGCAGCGCAGCAGACGACAGCAAGCACGCTGACGAAGACCACTTGGCTAAACATTCTGCTTCCGTTTCCAGCACGACGAACTGTTTGCTTCTCGCCAGACGTAGAGACGAAATGCAATTCTAGTGATGTTCTCCAGTCGGACTGAGTCGGACATCGCCATCGGTCAGCGGGGTGGGGGGCTGGGTGTTGGGTTGGGTCAACAAAGGGTGTCGATGATGCGGCGCCAGTAGCGTGTCGACGAGCCGATTTCTCGCTTTCGCTGACAGCCGACGACGCGCGCGCGCGGGCTAGCCAAAGGCCAGCGGTGACAGCAGACAGATTGCTGGCCCAGGGGCGGGCGCCCGAGGGCAAAGGGCGCCCGCGCCGCCGACTGCGCCCTCTCTCCCTCTCTCTCTCTTATTGGTGGAGACGCGGCGCCCTCTTTGCCACCTCCGCTGCCGCTGACAGCCCACGCGCGCGGACCGTCCCCTGCGCGGCTCCTCAAAGGGGCGGGCTCTGCCGCCGACTTGCTAGCTGGGAGACGAAGCCGGTGTCGACACCGGCAACGACAGCAGACGCCGGCACTGATTTCTGTCCACTAGCGCGCCCGTTCACAAGTTGTGCGCGTGGCTTCCCCCACCCCTCCTACACTGCGTTTTTGTTGTCGACGGCAGGAGCGCTTTGTAACGCGCTTGCGCTATGTGCCACCACAGCTTCTCAGAATCATCTGAAACGCACAGTGTCACAGTTGTATTACCTGTTGTGTGTGTGCGTGCGTGCGTGCGTGCGTGCGTGCGTGCGTGCGTGCGTGCGTCCGTGCGTGCGTGTGTGTGTGTGTGTGTGGGTGGGTGTGTTTGCTTCTCGCTAGACGAAGAGAGACAAATGCAATTCTATAGTTGTTCTCCAGTCGTGAGTCGAACATATCGCCATCGGTCAGCGGGGCGGGGGGGGGGGGGGCGGGGTTAAGGGTCCGGCCGGAGTCGATGATGCGGCGCCAGTAGCGTGTCGACGCGTCGATTTGTCGCTTTCGCTGACAGCCGACGACGCGCGCGCGCTGGCCGGCCGCGGCTAGCCAAAGGCTAGCGGCGCCGCTGGGGAGCAGACAGATCGCTGCCCGGCCGGAGGTCAAAGGACGCCGGCGCCGCCGCCGACAGCGATTGCTCTTATTGATGTAACGCCTGGTGCCCTCTTTGCGCCCCCTCCGCTGACAGCCCCCCCGCGAGAGTAGACCGGCCGCTGAGCGGCTACTCAAAGGGGCGGGGCGACGCCGCTGACTGGCTGGGAGGCGACAGCAGACGCCTGCGCAGGTTCTGTCCACTAGGGCATTCGGCGGCGTTTGTCAGTCGATTGTTTTCCCTTTGGGTGTCCAACGGTTGCACTCATCGACAATTTTTTGGACATAAAGAAGAAGGGGACGTGTAAGGTAATGTCCATGGAGCTGTCGTCGTCGGCCGCGCTCAAGACGTTCCACGCCTTGACCTTGTTGGAGGAGTACGCTTGGCGTCAGTGCGTCGACTTGCAGGTGCGGTCGAGTTTCAAACTGCTTGTACAGCCGCATTGGAACAGGGCGGGCTTAAATCACAAAGTACTGCACTGCAATACATAGGTCAGTAAAGCCACAATCGGATTGAGTAAGCCTCCAATTTGGCTATTTCGTCATTCTTCCCTTGAATTTCCCTGAATTGCAGGAATTGAAGAAGGTGACAGCCGAGTTCCGAAAGCTGAAGAGGGACGAGTGCGTGTTCGCGGTCAATTTGAAGCACGTGGAGGCAGAGCAAGCCGAGCCGTTGCCGCCCGCAGAGTCAGTCCTGACGCTCAGCAGCCGCAGTGGCGGTAAGTGACGAGTTGGCTCGGCTGCGTGTGACAGTGTGTGTGTGTGTGTGTGTGTGTGTGTGTGTGTGTGTGTGTGTGTGTGTGTGTGTGTGTGTGTGTGTGTGTGTGTGTGTGTGTGTGTGTGTGTGTGTGTGTGTGTGTTGCTTCCTATGTACCTACCATGTAGGAGCATCCTCAAGTGAAGCCACACAAGCGAATGGAATTGCACTGTACTTTCAAATGTAGAGGGGGGGGGGGGGTCCGTAGAGAATATTTCGGTGTAGAGTACCGCTTAGGTGGTTTGCCGCAATGTAACACTGTTGGGCTGCCTACACGTGTGCGGTACGGGCAAATGTTTGGCACAGGCTCGGCGACGGTGACGGTCCGGCGACGCAAGGATGGGGCCATGGTGCTTGTAACGACCGCGCCGATTCGAGAAGTGTTTCGCGAACTCGACATGCTGCTCGAGGCCGGGCAGCAGAGTCCGTGCAAGTGAGCGCGCTCGCACATGTATACAGAGTACAGGACACAAAGCACGCGCGTCTTGCGCTTAGTAGCGTGTTTGTGATCGTCTCGTCCTTGTTCGGCAATGCGCTGGGCCGCGGTCAGCTGTGTATACGCTCGCGCATGAGGTCGTATGCTTGTCGTGCATACATTGTATACGTTCTCGCGCTCCTTGTGTCGGACGTTGCTGTATGTGTGTGTAAGTGTTGATGATTATAAAAGCAAGCAAAAAACTGCAAAACTGAAAAGGCGCAGAAAATTGAAAGGAGTCTATTGGCCAGTCTACAGTCGATTGCATTTCCTAGATTGATTGCGATTTGCCGCGCACGTGATGCCGCACATGCGCCTTACACGATGTGTCAAATGGTTTAATGTTGCAAGTGCCACGTGACCGTATTGTAGACATATCGGTGTGACAGACAGAGGCCGTTACCCACCCAACCCGCGTGGTGCCTTGCACTAGGCAAAGCCACGCTGCACCGCGCGCTGTCCTCCCTCTTTCCTCCCTTCCTCCTCGCCCTGTGTCGTCAATGTTTACTCGCTAGCGAGCGGCGCCGCGTAGACAATGGAAACGCGAATTCAAAGGGGTGCCGCCTCGTCGGGCGACGTCGGTTTCGACCGACGTCGCACCGACGTCGTTGCGAGTTTTTTGGACAATAGTGTACGAACAGGAGTTGCTGTCGGTAGATTCGCGCGGCGAGGATATCCACGAGTTCTTGCGCGGAAACCAGTCCTACAGTCCCGGATTGGACCCTGTCGGGTATGTATAGGTAGTCCCACGGGCGTGGATTTGGCCGACCTGCAGACCCGTCTCGATGAGCCCCGTGACGCGCACCCTTCTAACCAGAACTTCTGCATGTTCGACCAGGAGATGGTCTCTCACCACTAGCGGATCCAGACGGGGGGGGAGAAGGGGGTCTCCCCCTCCTGTCAGCTCAGATTTAGGGGGGAAGGAGGGGAGAGATCAATGGGAGAAGAAGGAAAAAAGGGCGAGCACAAGGGGATTTTTCGTTTTCCTTGGATTAAGGCACCAAAAAAGCGCAAAATTTTTTGCCTGCGGCGCTGTGATTCTCTTCCAACTCACGCTTGACTCGTAAAGGAGCTAAAAAATCCCGACATTTGTGTTATTCCATAGTAGTGTAGTTTGTGCGGTGAAAAAATTTGACCTTCTCCCCCCTCTGTCAGCAAATTCTGGATCCTCCAGTGTCTCTCACAACAAACCCTTCCGGCAGTGACCTGAAGAGCTCCACGTCACAATCCCATGTTGTGCTGAGAGGCAATTACAGTAGAGTGGTACAGTAGTACACATTGTAGTGTAACTACTGTAGTCTCGATGACGCCGAGCTGGCGCGTGATTGATGAATGCGCAGACGGCGGCGAACCGGCGCTCCATTAGGTTTTGTCGGCTTGCGTGCCGCCGCTTGATGGCTCGCAGCCGCTCGATTGCGGGCGACGCTTAGTTCTCGTGTTTCGGTAGACCGAAAGCGGGTGGAAAGAGCGAAGACTTCTGCAAAGACAGCTCCTCAACTGCCGACAATTCTGCAACTCCGACAACCCCAAACGTCTGATCCGCGCTCGACAGAGTGGATAGCCATGGTGATCGCGGCGTTTTTGCTGGTGATATGTATGTACTTCTCGTGCTTTTTATCTATTTTGAAAAAAAAAGGTATTTCTGGGTCACACAGGCTTGATTCCTTTGTGCGCCCCTTATAATCTGGGCTGCATTTAAAACAAAAATTCAAGTTATATCACTTTAATTTTTTTATTACAAGCTACAACTAATAGTTAGCTAAAGCCTTAGTACATAAGTTTTAGTCAAAACCGCTTTAACTAATTCGTCGTGTATGGTATCGCGGTTTTAAGCACGATTAACTATTAATTGTCTGCAGCTACATGTATCTGTCACACTGATATGACTACAGTCATTTGTATTGGTCTGCTGGCTGCAAATCATGCACGTCACAAACGAACTGGGTCCTTTCTATTTTTCTCTACACGACATTCTTCCTCACGCGACCAAGCCGCATTCTCAGACGAATATCGCGGTGCAGACAAATATCGCATCTGCAAGCGATTGCATCGTACGCTCGCCTCGGTTCGATCGCTCGCGAAACCGAATTAACGTGACAAGATTTCGCGTGTGCGCAGCACCGTAGGCTGCGTTGCCATACATACAAATGTGCCTATAATTATACACAGAGGTAGTGGCGCGCAAATCTCAGTTGGCTGAATCCCAGATGACACCATGCGCAAGATTTGCGGCAGAAATGCGTAGACGATTCACTTGCACACTCCATTGAGCACCCAGAGGCGTCGCAGACGTTGCAGACCACCGTAGTGATCGGTTCTTGGCCATCAATCAGCGCCTCTAATCGTTTCAAAGCGCCTCGTTACAATTTGCACACAATAAATCCATCTTGAGACGATCATTGTCGACATTTGCAGAAAAGAATGTAGTGCATTTGCAGAAATAACATTATGGCTCTGGTCCAGCTTTTGCTCTGCGCAACTGGCAACACAAGTGTCCAGCCACAGCCAGTCAGTTATAGGGTGGAAAAGTCAGAGGCTCAGTACAAATGGAGCATGTTGAAAGCTGTTTAGCTGATAACGCATGCGCCGACGCTGATAGAGCATGCACCGACGTGTAACGGCAGAACGGCCGCCGGTGACGCACGACAAATTCCCGAGAAGCGAAAGTCGGTTGAAGCAATAAAACGTATAGATGTACCCGAATAGCATTGCGCACACGAAGAACCAGCGGTTGAATGTTCAGGCGTTGTACACACTATAAGTGTACATGTACACTATAAGTGCATTGAGTGTCTGATATTGTGGCGAGGTACATTGTAGATGTCAGAGGAAAGGTGTAACTTGTATGTAGTCACTGGCATCAGCTGGCTGCCGCAGCCATATGCTCACGTTGACATTGAATCATTGGGTTATGAAGCCCGTCTCCAGCACTCGATTACCCAGCCTGTAGGGCCAGAAATCCTGCAATGGCCGCAATACCATATGAGTACAGCTACAGGTACTATCAGGCACATACAGTATGTGGTGCGAATAGGTACACTACGTACGTACAGCATATTATGATACATACAATGTACCAGGCAGATTATAAATACTGTAGTGTGTATCGGGAATTGTACATTGTATCGGGAAAATTCTAAAAGCAAAGTGCTTTAGAATGTGTGCTGACCAATGTGAATGTTGCATGGTCAAAAACGTAGATCACGTTGAAGTGCATAACCACCGATGCCATGATTAGATCTTCTTGAAATTCGGCTCACAAAACTTTAAATCTGTACCTGCATCTTGTACAAATTTTGTTTTGCTTTGCTCAGTAAACGCAAAGTTACGAGCGATCAAAACTCCAGATAGATAAATGGGCCACCCTGCATGGCTGCAAATACATGGACATCACCAATATTTGTGCAATGGGCAGCATGTTGCAAACAAACATTGGTGTAAAACCCGCTAAAGTAGCAAAAAGTAACCAAAAAAGGAAAAAGAGTTTTTTTACAAAAGAAAAAAAAAACGAGATCCGTGATTTTTTCAATCTTTTAATTTTTTAAGGTAAAAACGGTTGAAGAAACATAACAACCCTAAGTGGACAGGGCAGTGTCCCATAGGAACCTGTTGACGAGCCTCTCGGGCGCCTTCAGAAGAACGTTGAATGATATGCCAAGTGCACTATTTGTCTGTCAGGGTAATACCTAATAGTCTGCACATGCGATATTTGTCAACAGGTAAAATATTTATTTTATCATTATTATTTGCATTGTATTATTATATTATTACTATATATTATGATATTATTATTATATTATTTCACATTATTTGCAATATTAAATATTTCCATACAAGTGGGCTACATCGCGTTCAGCGCCAACAAATGATGAACGACTACTTGGTTGGTGGTCAAGGCACGTAAAAGCGATATGATATATGATTGTAAGTGCGATAATTGTCGGGTGCGATAATTGCTAAAAACGAACATGGAATTGACAGTGTGTGTGTGTGACCAACGAATTCACGGAGACAGCTCCCCCTCAGCTCAAGAAGAACAGAGGGGAGCAGACAAAGCTCAACCAGGATAGGGTACTGCAGGAAAAGTCACAGGACAGTGGAGAAAAAAGGAGCAGATGCTGCGTCAGAATGATCCAAACGTGATTCGCGCTGAATCTTTCGCTATTCACATTTACGTTTACGATTGCTGCTGTCAATAAATCGGCTACGTCTATTTTGCGCGCATCGATAGCACTGCTAGCGGACACAGCGCGAGGCGGCGGCGCTGGGTGAAATTGTCTCTGCCAGCGCAGCAAACAACGTACAGGGGTTAAGCGGAGTCGGGAAATTCGACGACTGTAATAGACGACACCTAGGTACATAATACCTAATTGTAGGGGAATTCCAGTTTTGCTGTGTTCTACGTTTTTTTTTTCTCGACAAGCTTCTCTTTGACGTATGATACATATGTATGTATGTATGTATGTATGTACGTTTGACACCACCTTTAAAATAAAAGTGCACGTAAATCACTGCAATCTAATGCCAACCAAAGAAAAACACAGTACCGTACATTTTTCCAGTAGTGCCGATCGTCGTTGGCCGCCGCCAACTCCTTGACCCGCTCGGCTTCGGTCGGCCGGCCGCGGCCTCGCGGCACATGTCGAAGGCGGCCGTGGCCCACGGACTCGGACCCCTCGTTTCGGAGGCGCTCCTCTTTGGTGACATGGCCATCTGTCAAATTTTGTTCTTGTCACACGCCACAGCTGTCACACATCAGCGGCCTCTTACAACGCTAATTGCAAAAGTGATCGCAGATGATCCAGGAAACCATGACATAGACCACAAGTGTCTCATTTAATCATGTTTTGCACAGCCTTGTGATTTGGGTTGGTCGGCATTCACATTTACGTTTCCGGCTGCGGTTGCGGCTGTCAATGGAACGGCTACGTCTATTTTGCGCGCATCGTTAGCACTGCTATAGCGGACACGGCGCGAGCGTCACAGGCGCGAGGCGCGGCGCTGGGTGTCAATGACGCTGCCAGTGTTGAAATACGTGGCTACGTTGTACCTACAGTGCACGAATGCAGCTAACTGCGGTAGGCGTGACGCAGACCTCAGTTTGAATATGGGCGCGCATCTGTTGTAAAGGGTGGGGAAGCGGCGTGCGTTGGTTCTATTGTTATATGTGGCGTGGCCTGCCGACGAGCGTCCGCTCCGTCGCCCCCCCCGTCCCTTTTCCATCTGCCCTTTGCTCTCTGCTCTTCTCTGCTACAATTCCCTCTGCTCTCTGCCCTCTCTCTCTCTAACTGTCCTCTGCGTTTCCGCACCAAATATAACCAACAGGTTATGGGCGCAGTCTACGCTTAGTTGGACCACCGAAGCTGTTGGCGAGTCGTGACCTTGGGAAGAAAGGTGTGGGCTGTGCAGTTGAGGTGGGCCAATCTATTGCACGCGTGATTCTGGTGCTGTGAAACTAAAAGGGAAACATGGCCTCGGTCGGCAGCAGCAAGCTGGCTATTGACAGACTCGACGGCGCCCCCGCAAGAAGTGGCTCACGGAGTTTTGCGTGAGAGGTCGCGCATTGCAAGTGTTGCGCGAACGAGTCGACGAATTGGTAGTAGTACAGTCGGGCATGGTGAACGCGACGGACATTCGAGTTGAGCCTTGTTGAGTTGCGTTGTTTTGGCCTTTCCCCATTGTTTTGGCCTTTCCCCATTTTTTGCCTTTCCCCATTGCATGCAATGTCTATGCCCTCGTGGTGTGTTGGGACTGTCCAATAAAAACTGTCAAACTGTAGAGCTGGACGAGCGGCGGGCGCCGACAGAAAGTGCTCGAACTGCTTCGCATACAGCGCGACGTGCACTGTACAGAGAGACCATTCGCTCTGGAGTCGAGGCGCACCGAGCAACCCTCGCCAAGGGACCCGCCGAGCGGTCCTTTATGGAATTGCACGGTAAAGAACGCCGCGCGGAGCGTCAACGCATTCGTAAGGCTCAGCTTCGCCGACTTCGCACGCGCATTTGGCACGACCGTTAGTTCGCAGGCCCAGAAGGGATGTATTCGAGTGGATACGGTAGCTATTTCAGTGATAATATGTACCTTTGGTACCTAAGATTGCATTTTTGCATGTATTTATTTTGTGGAAATAAATGAGCGTTTCGCTTCTATGCTTAACGCCCAGGCCGGGGAGGCTCTTCAGAAGCAACCGGCCTTTAAATTACAGTGTATTTGAGCAAAATGACGGGTTTATTACCACATTACTGAGAGAAACGAAGTTTAGTAAATAGGTGTATACAATTTTCACCTGATTACCTGCTCTCTTAATGCCAAGTTCTCATCGCTTTGCTTCGAGCTTTCTGCTATATCCATAGTATTTGCTGAGAACCCCCCAGATTCTTCAACGACCTCTTTCTCTTCTGCTTCAATTTGGCTGCCATTGAATGCTTTAATGAGCTCCGCCATTTCATTTCCATCATCAGCATTGATAGTATGGCTACGTCCATGAAGTCAGTCATACTGCAATCGGTGCATCTATAATACGTCAAATAATTACAACATTATTTACAAAGTAATTTACGAACGCTCACTGTTGGTGCGTGCTGGGTGTGCGTGGTCGTGCATGCGTGGCGGTGCGTGCATGCGTGCATGCCATTGCGTCGATGCAGCTGATGCATGCACAAATATATGCTGAACCAAATCATACTGTAGGCTCTTTCCGGAACGAATGTACATTCTGGACCAAGCCTGTTTCGAATACTGCGCCACAGTCCAGACAGCAATCAGTGACAACAACCGCGTCTGCTTCAACGATTGACAATTCATTAATTCCTGGAACACTCGCTGATTCCGATCCACACCAACGTCGTGATATTCACCAGTTGGAAACGCTCCAACTCTACGTAGGTATGTAGTTCACGTTGATTTCTACTGACGCTGTGTTGTTGAACGCAGACTAACGCTTTTCTAACTAACCATTTTCCCTTTCAGCTACACAGCGATGCATCAACGCGTACCTGGAGTCTCAGCTTTCAGAGCAGAGAGAGACGATGTCTGCAGGGGTATTTCAATCACGCCACATATTCAGCGAGCCAACCTAGGCGGCAGCGCATCTGTCTGTTGCCGCTATGCGCTGCGTTCATTATCGATTTTAATTTTTCGGACAGCTGTGCGGCTCTGTACCATCATCCAAATAGACGAAGCGGACAGCTGCAGCAGCAGTATCATCATCATCACATTGTCATCGTCGTCGTCAAACTCCGTCAACAGCAAAAAAAAAAGGCCTAATGTATCGGCGTCATCAAAATTACATACTTTTCAAATCCGCCGCCTTCTCCAAGTCGTTGTCTGTCAACCCCTCAAATTGTGCTTGATTCTTCAAGAACTTGATGAGGCGTGGAAGGTGATCGAAGCGGATTTATGTAGATGCGGTTTTGGACTGCAACACCGGCGTTTTTTTTGCGCGGCCTGCTGGAAGACGGCGTCATGTGGATCTGCCATTTTTCTGATGGTGGCGATGGCAGCCAAACTGAACGTTGGTCCGTTCAACTGATTTACTTGGGTCGCTCTGTTCGCCAATGAGGTGATTTCTTTCCTTCTGGCAGTGGGCGTAGCCTCTTCCAACTTGGCCATTGTATCTGTAGGCGAGCGTCCTGAGAGCGGGCTGGATTGGCTGGCCTTGTGCGGCTCTGTTCGCAGGCCGTCCAGTGACTTCGAAGGCGTACATACACTAGTTCAAAAAGCAGTTGACTTGCAGCTCTGCCTCTGCGTCTTTGATTCATATACATACATCGAAATTGAACGTGCCTCTTCCACGTCTCGTGTTCCGTCACGTGTACCCGCCAGCAGCTCGTCTAGTATCTGATTCACCAGGGGCTGCAGCCGATTGGGAATCGCCACTGGTCTGGTGGCGTCCTCAGTCTTGCAAGCGAGCTTTCTTTGTTCTTTCCTGGGGGAAGGCCTCGCTCCAGACCTTGGCACCTTGACAGCGACTCAGCCTCCTCGGCATTCGTCATCAGGCATGATCCGTCTGAAGATTCTAGGCACATTCCTCACAACCACTGCACCACAGCCGTTGGCAGTTGCGAGCTGTAGCGAAGCTATCTGGTCAATCTGGGCAGAGGCAGCAAGCAGCTTAGTCCGTTGCTGATACGGCGCGTACGTTTGTTGCTCGCTGCTCGGACGGAGACGCTGTCATTGCTTAGACAAAGTGCTCTGCGAGCGACAACATGAAATAAATGCGACTTCTTGTTGCGTCGTGTCTGCTGGCGAGCCTCGCGGTCGGTGTGGTGGCGCCGTCAGCGCGTGGAACCCACTCAGGGCGATACGGCCACTGAATAGCGATGTCACCAAAAATAAAAATTTAATAAGTTAAATAATTCAAAATAATGCTTTAAGTACATTAAAAAACAAAAATTGTTAAAAAAAATGATTCTGTAATGCAGATTTCTTCATTAAAATTCATCGTTGGCATTTTGTTGCCATCAAATCTTTGTTTTGTCTTGTTTTGTCAATCAAGTTTTGTCTTTTCTTTCAGTCCTGTCACACTCAGTGGAGGGTGTGTTCATTTGTAATCATTTCAGTAGGTTTTAGAATGGATTCATCCATTGCAAACATTGGGATGGAGAGAAGTGGCGTTTTTGCACATGACATATGACGCTGGACATTAAAATTAATCGAGTATAATGAAGTGATCTGTGTGCTGGACGGTAAGTGTGAGTGAGTGTATGAGAGTGGGGGCAACATTGTGCGCGTAAGTAGCCACAAAACCACTCAATCACAGTTAAATAAAAAAATTATTTGGAATTGCCTAATATGTAGAAGAGAGTCGACATACACACCCGTTTGCCGCTGGCTCTATCATGTAGGTCCACTTCCTTGCAGGAGTCAGACCTTTAAACAAAAATCGTTTGAAGACGAAGAGGAGGGCAATGGAAGCGAATGGCTAGGGAGGCCTTGCGAGAGGTGCGTTTGTGTGCGCCAGTGCTCACGCTTAGTGAACATACAAATGTAGACAGCTCGCAGGCCACGGAGAGACGGCTGTACGCTTTGCGGCAAGGGGCCGAGGAGAGGCAACCTGAGATCGCAGCTCTGCCCAATGGCCAGACAGCCAGCCACGTGTGCGCGCTATCTGTTTGAAAGCGGCTGGGGATGGGCATGCGTCTGCTGGGGAAGACTGGGCGCGTCTTCGGTGCGGCCACTCCTTACACAGCACATTCGTCAAGGACTGGAGATGGCAGAGAGGCCAGCAGGGGTAGTGGGCTTTTACCCTCTCAATGATTGTTGATGATGACAGTGCGATCTGTCATTAGTGTTATCAGTAAAAAAAATGCGATCTTTTGTGCTATGTCTTGGGTACGATCGTTCTTTGTGTTGCAGATCGGTTCTGTTCGGCTCGCTTCGGTTGCCAATCCCAACATCCCACATGGCGATGACACCGGAAGGGCGACTGGAGCGTCTGAGCTAGGAGTTTGGCGCCTTCGAATTTTATTTATTTTCACGTGTCGACCCAAAGCCGCCGTGGCACAGGCGATCCTCGGCAACTTTTGGCGAATTTCAACCAAAAAGGACGAGTGCGTAGGTAGAGTCGGGTTTTCAAAAATCAAACGCTCAGCGTGGGTAAACAGTAAACTTAGAATAAAATGCCGCTCGCCAACGCTTCGTTATGCGATTCTTTTATGCCAGTACTGTGTTCCGCTTGAGACACCTGTGTTTGCCTGACCGAATGTAAGGTTGTTTCTACATTTGAATTATCATTACGATTCTTCGCTTTTTTGATTAATTAATTAGAGAAATAAGAGCGCAGCGCAGCGAGACCTTGCATGTGTTCTACAATTGGGCGAACCAACTTGCATTCAAAGTACAAGCAAAACTTCTTGCGAGTGGGCACCACATCCCTTTAATTAATGTTGTCATCGAATCGGCGATATGTGAGCAGCGCTGGACCGTCTAAGTACATATGTACCTAGATTGGCAGAATTTCAGCATGTCCATTTTCTTTCTAGTTCCTTGCTCGTACGAGCTCGTCAAATCTCTCAAACCAATCGTTGATATTCTACGAATAGGCGCTCTTGAACTTCGGCAAGGCGATGCTCTGGCTGGGTTCACTGTCGCGCTCTCCTTGTGTGGTGACGAGCAATTGTTATTTGTTGCTCCATTTGGTTGATGATTGCTGCTTGATGCTGCTGCTGCATGCTGCTTGATTTTTTTATTCTTGGAGCCTTCTGCAGCGCGAAATTCGTCCAGCTCCTCATGTGCTTATTGCAGCTCACGCAACTGAGCTGGAGCGTCTCGATCGCTCTCTGCCATCGCTCTAGGGTCACCAAAATGAGATGAGAACTCGGGTTAGTTTGTTCAACTCTGGACTCTAGATTCTCGACACAAGACTCTGGACTCCAGACTAGACTCTTGGGACTCGACTACTCTCTTTATTGGAAGCAACACGCGTATATAAGGAAAGCAGTCGTGCGTGCGTGCGAATGGCGTACGGGCTTGCCTCAGTTGCACCTTTGGTGGCCGAGTTTGTTTTGTCGTTGCAGTAGTTGCGCTTGCAGCTGCTGCACGTTCCGCGGCCACCGGCTTCCTTGCACGCCTCCGCCATCCACTTGCACACCGTGGGCTCCCTGTCCTCACAGCCTTTCTTGTTGCTGGGGATACCAGTGGCTCCTAAATGGAGCACCGCAATTTCTTTATACAAACGGATGGTACTGGAATATTCGGATGAACGCACCGTTGCAGTGAAAGACGTACAATGTAGCACGTGGCTCCCGTGCACAAACCGCCGTCGTCCGTAACGCACACGTAGGTAGACACGACTCAACTGCAAACTGCATGGCTGGAAACTTGTGGCAATGATGAGTGCCAGCAGCAGCATTTTTATTTTCTTGTATGTAAGAAGAATCTTTCTTGCCATCGAATAGCCTCGAATAGCGCCGTCGACGACTTGCCGTCTGAGAACGACTGCAAGCTGGCTGCTTAAGTGACTCAGCCACATCCTCTCTTCCGCGGTGCCGGCGCTTGTCAATTGGCGCGCGCAGCACATGCCTGGCTGGCTTCGTTTCACCTTGCACCTTTCACCTTCGTTTCACCTTTCACCTTTCACCGTTTTTCACCTTAGGCAGCTGGTTCATAGCACAGAGCGGCAGTGTTTGCAGCCCATGAAGGCGCCTGCGCTAGCGCTTGTCGGACAGCGCGCAAGAAGTATCGATTGACTCACAGGGACGCATTGCTCTTTGCGTTGCGTGCCTTCAGCCTATTCGCATTACCTTTTGGCAAGCGCACTTGAAACGCACTTCACCACTGTTGAGGATTTACTACCACTTGAAATCTTTGGCCGGTTTCGACGGGGTGGGAAGTGCTGTGGGTCTCATTAGCACTCTGTGGGAGTTCACGACCAACAAAGTCGAGCTAGTGGTACAATGCCGGTAGTTGGATGGAGAGGAAGCCCAGCTGGTTGCAATTGATCACAACAGCTCTGTCGACCCACCCTCCCATCGGTCTGGATGCAGATGAATGTTGAAGCCACAGTACTCCAAGGCAACTTCCTCATACAAATTTCCAGCCATAAAAGAAAGAAAAGATTACTAGTGGCAAGAGTGAGAGGGATACAGAGCAGTAGCTAACTGATTGGAATGTGTTGCAATAGCTAATTGATTGGAGTGGGATATGGAGCAGTAGCTAATTGATTGTGGAATGTGGCTACTGGTTGCACCTTTGCAAGATTTCAAAGTTATTACCTTCTCATTCTTTGCATACCATACATATTACCATTACATACATACTGCCATGTCGGCCGACGTATTCGTCAGCGTCTCAGTGAACTTCTGCAACAAGATGACGTCAAGCGATTGCTCAGAGCGGAGCGGTTGCTCAGGTGCGTTGATAGCGTGTAACGTAGGTATACACAGGGTTGCATTAAAAAAAATTTCAAGTTTTTTTTTTCAAATTAAAAAAAAAAAATTTTTTTTAATTTTTTTTTTAATTGACTTAGGAGCCATCATTTGTGCCAAATACCTGTACTATAAGATACTTTTAGCCTATTAGAGTGTCAAACACAAGTAGTAGTGCTTCCCTAAAGCCTTTAGAAGCATATTTAGCATCGTTTTAGTCAAATGGTGACAAAGCCGCTGCCTTTAAATGGTCGTGTACGGTATCACACTATGTTGGGAACCAGTTGGGAACCTCAAAAAGAGCTTGGTTTTGGTGCTAATAAGCAAGTTTATGCATGAATAACTACTAATTGTACCATCTAAACACCATTTAAACGCTTTTTTGCCACTCAAAAGCTAAATTTTACCCAAAAACAGAGAAATTTTTTTTTAATTAAAAAAAATCCAACTTTAAAAAAAAGTTTTTTTTAAAAAAAAAACTTTTTTTTTTTAAATTGTGCAACCCTGGGTATACATATGTATGGTCGCGTATGTGTATAATTAGCATCCCCTTTAATTAGGCTTACTCGCTTACTCGTTGTTGTCGTCGTCGTCGTCGCTTTCTGCCCCATAATTTTGTAGTGCAGTCGTCACTAGTCTGTCTCTACAGTCTTTTAGGAATGGAACTAGGTTCTTTGGCTCTATGACGGCCGGTCCGTCCACTGCCTCATCTTAACAAACGTTTGAATTTGGTGCACTAACAGGCACGTGTAGCTAAGCATCTAAAAAGGAATAAAACCTGCAATATTGACTGTCAGCTCACTGCCAGCCCACTCGTCTTTCAACTGAAACCTCCCAATGCCAGCGTATGCTCGTTGTAATTCCAGGTAGTAGAAACGGGACAGGTGCCAGAAGGAGCAGAGCGCCACATCGACGGGCACTTCTTTCCAGTTGTGCAGCGACTTCATAACGTTGTTGAAGCTCTCAGAGGGATTGTTCGTGATCCCTTTGTTCAGTGGGTTGTAAACCTTTAGTTTTCGGAGAACCCAGACAGACTAGAACTGGCAGAAATCAGGCACAAAACGTTCAGTCAAATACTCCACAACTTTTGGTCACTTGGCTTGGAACATTTAAATTGCAGGAGGGGGCATACATGTAACAGGCTTGTTGAAGGGGGGGGGGGGGGCAACCCCCAGTTGCATGTATGGGAGGGGGTCGTTCAACTGGCGACGTTAAGAGGGCGTCCATGGCAAAATCGACCATGGATTTAAATAAAAAAATAGATTTCCTTTAAATTGTGCCCAAAAGGTACCCCCATAGGCACTGTGTGGCATGCCATGCCATATTTCGTTTGGCTCAAAGCCGTTTTAAGTCTAAAATATAATTTTTTTACGTTTGCATCGAAAATTCGGAGCCTTGGACGCGCCCCCATTCTTTGGCCCATTTCTCACGTTTGCTCACCGGAATCGGAGGTTCCCATATGTGCCTACATAGTAGACACCTGCCACTTGGTGGTAGCACGTGCATTCGCCATTACGTCCACCCAGCTGGCGGCAGGCGGAGTGCAAAATGGCGAAGGAACAAAAGGCCGAAAATTTGCCTGCGCACGATGGATTTTTGAGCTTTATGTCTCATTCGATAGCGTATGAATGGACCTATCTGGGATCCAAAATTTATGCCTGGCATTCAATCTGCGCAAGAGTTATGGCCGAAAAACCTCATTTTCAGCCATTTTTTCGTGGTTTTACGCCATTAACTTCCCTAAAATCAGTAGCAGGCTTTCCAATTTACATCTGCGTTGTGTCTCTATGGGCCCCCTACATGTATCGAGCCTCGCTGAAAATTGACAATTCTCATGCATTTTTAAACATTTTTGTAACTTAAGAGTCTCGCCATAATTATATGCCAGAACAAAACTAAGGGTCCAGTGTCAGCGTTTCCAAAGCGGTCAGCGCTTAAACTGACAATCTACACATAGTGCACTATTGTCCTTTAGCTGTACGTTTGGGCAGCGTCCAAATACGCGACACGCAGCCGACAAATTCCATGGTACATTCTAAGTACACTAAAAGCGCACTATGCAATGTAGATGCAAACAAGCAGCATCAAGCAACATTGCAAACGTTGTAGCTCATCAAGTACATACCGCAGACTCTCTAATTCGCCCCCCCCCCCACTCTGAAGGCCTCTCAGTTTATTAGCCCCCCAGCTCCAGTTGAACTAGCCCCTTCTATAATAACTTAAACAATTCCATCCCTTACTCCTATTGTGTCAATTTGTTACACCCTTCAATTCGTATGATTGTCCGGCCTCCACCTGCATACAACCCAAACGAAATATCGAGCTATACGTACCAAATGGCTAATTGGAGAATTAATGGTATTTTGCACTGAATGAAGAGCCTATATGTAGTCGCTGTATTGAGTTTGGACGGGCTGCAGTCAAGCTTGGTTAAAAGTCATTCACTTTTTGAGAATGTTGGAACACTATCCCAGCGAAAAAAAAACGCAAAAGTTGTGCAGTAGTGAGAACTTGTTGGTCGTGAACTTTGTTGGTCTTTGTTTGTTGGTCGTGAACTGAAGCGACTTTGTTGGTCGTGAACTCCCACAGAGTGCTAATGAGACCCACAGCACTTCCCACCCCGTCGAAACCGGCCAAAGATTTCAAGTGGTAGTAAATCCTCAACAGTGGTGAAGTGCGTTTCAAGTGCGCTTGCCAAAAGGTAATGCGAATAGGCTGAAGGCACGCAACGCAAAGAGCAATGCGTCCCTGTGAGTCAATCGATACTTCTTGCGCGCTGTCCGACAAGCGCTAGCGCAGGCGCCTTCATGGGCTGCAAACACTGCCGCTCTGTGCTATGAACCAGCTGCCTAAGGTGAAAAACGGTGAAAGGTGAAAGGTGAAACGAAGGTGAAAGGTGCAAGGTGAAACGAAGCCAGCCAGGCATGTGCTGCGCGCGCCAATTGACAAGCGCCGGCACCGCGGAAGAGAGGATGTGGCTGAGTCACTTAAGCAGCCAGCTTGCAGTCGTTCTCAGACGGCAAGTCGTCGACGGCGCTATTCGAGGCTATTCGATGGCAAGAAAGATTCTTCTTACATACAAGAAAATAAAAATGCTGCTGCTGGCACTCATCATTGCCACAAGTTTCCAGCCATGCAGTTTGCAGTTGAGTCGTGTCTACCTACGTGTGCGTTACGGACGACGGCGGTTTGTGCACGGGAGCCACGTGCTACATTGTACGTCTTTCACTGCAACGGTGCGTTCATCCGAATATTCCAGTACCATCCGTTTGTATAAAGAAATTGCGGTGCTCCATTTAGGAGCCACTGGTATCCCCAGCAACAAGAAAGGCTGTGAGGACAGGGAGCCCACGGTGTGCAAGTGGATGGCGGAGGCGTGCAAGGAAGCCGGTGGCCGCGGAACGTGCAGCAGCTGCAAGCGCAACTACTGCAACGACAAAACAAACTCGGCCACCAAAGGTGCAACTGAGGCAAGCCCGTACGCCATTCGCACGCACGCACGACTGCTTTCCTTATATACGCGTGTTGCTTCCAATAAAGAGAGTCTAGTCGAGTCCCAAGAGTCTAGTCTGGAGTCCAGAGTCTTGTGTCGAGAATCTAGAGTCCAGAGTTGAACAAACTAACCCGAGTTCTCATCTCATTTTGGTGACCCTAGAGCGATGGCAGAGAGCGATCGAGACGCTCCAGCTCAGTTGCGTGAGCTGCAATAAGCACATGAGGAGCTGGACGAATTTCGCGCTGCAGAAGGCTCCAAGAATAAAAAAATCAAGCAGCATGCAGCAGCAGCATCAAGCAGCAATCATCAACCAAATGGAGCAACAAATAACAATTGCTCGTCACCACACAAGGAGAGCGCGACAGTGAACCCAGCCAGAGCATCGCCTTGCCGAAGTTCAAGAGCGCCTATTCGTAGAATATCAACGATTGGTTTGAGATGTTTGACGAGCTCGTACGAGCAAGGAACTAGAAAGAAAATGGACATGCTGAAATTCTGCCAATCTAGGTACATATGTACTTAGACGGTCCAGCGCTGCTCACATATCGCCGATTCGATGACAACATTAATTAAAGGGATGTGGTGCCCACTCGCAAGAAGTTTTGCTTGTACTTTGAATGCAAGTTGGTTCGCCCAATTGTAGAACACATGCAAGGTCTCGCTGCGCTGCGCTCTTATTTCTCTAATTAATTAATCAAAAAAGCGAAGAATCGTAATGATAATTCAAATGTAGAAACAACCTTACATTCGGTCAGGCAAACACAGGTGTCTCAAGCGGAACACAGTACTGGCATAAAGAATCGCATAACGAAGCGTTGGCGAGCGGCATTTTATTCGAAGTTTACTGTTTACCCACGCTGAGCGTTTGATTTTTGAAAACCCGACTCTACCTACGCACTCGTCCTTTTTGGTTGAAATTCGCCAAAAGTTGCCGAGGATCGCCTGTGCCACGGCGGCTTTGGGTCGACACGTGAAAATAAATAAAATTCGAAGGCGCCAAACTCCTAGCTCAGACGCTCCAGTCGCCCTTCCGGTGTCATCGCCATGTGGGATGTTGGGATTGGCAACCGAAGCGAGCCGAACAGAACCGATCTGCAACACAAAGAACGATCGTACCCAAGACATAGCACAAAAGATCGCATTTTTTTTACTGATAACACTAATGACAGATCGCACTGTCATCATCAACAATCATTGAGAGGGTGAAAGCCCACTACCCCTGCTGGCCTCTCTGCCATCTCCAGTCCTTGACGAATGTGCTGTGTAAGGAGTGGCCGCACCGAAGACGCGCCCAGTCTTCCCCAGCAGACGCATGCCCATCCCCAGCCGCTTTCAAACAGATAGCGCGCACACGTGGCTGGCTGTCTGGCCATTGGGCAGAGCTGCGATCTCAGGTTGCCTCTCCTCGGCCCCTTGCCGCAAAGCGTACAGCCGTCTCTCCGTGGCCTGCGAGCTGTCTACATTTGTATGTTCACTAAGCGTGAGCACTGGCGCACACAAACGCACCTCTCGCAAGGCCTCCCTAGCCATTCGCTTCCATTGCCCTCCTCTTCGTCTTCAAACGATTTTTGTTTAAAGGTCTGACTCCTGCAAGGAAGTGGACCTACATGATAGAGCCAGCGGCAAACGGGTGTGTATGTCGACTCTCTTCTACATATTAGGCAATTCCAAATAATTTTTTTTATTTAACTGTGATTGAGTGGTTTTGTGGCTACTTACGCGCACAATGTTGCCCCCACTCTCATACACTCACTCACACTTACCGTCCAGCACACAGATCACTTCATTATACTCGATTAATTTTAATGTCCAGCGTCATATGTCATGTGCAAAAACGCCACTTCTCTCCATTCCAATGTTTGCAATGAATGAATCCATTCTAAAACCTACTGAAATGATTACAAATGAACACACCCTCCACTGAGTGTGACAGGACTGAAAGAAAAGACAAAACTTGATTGACAAAACAAGACAAAACAAAGATTTGATGGCAACAAAATGCCAACGATGAATTTTAATGAAGAAATCTGCATTACAGAATCATTTTTTTAACAATTTTTGTTTTTTAATGTACTTAAAGCATTATTTTGAATTATTTAACTTATTAAATTTTTATTTTTGGTGACATCGCTATTCAGTGGCCGTATCGGCCTGAGTGGGTTCCACGCGCTGACGGCGCCACCACACCGACCGGGAGGCTCGCCAGCAGACACGACGCAACAAGAAGTCGCATTTATTTCATGTTGTCGCTCGCAGAGCACTTTGTCTAAGCAATGACAGCGTTTCCGTCCGAGCAGCGAGCAACAAACGTACGCGCCGTATCAGCAACGGACTAAGCTGCTTGCTGCCTCTGCCCAGATTGACCAGATAGCTTCGCTACAGCTCGCAACTGCCAACGGCTGTGGTGCAGTGGTTGTGAGGAATGTGCCTAGAATCTTCAGACGGATCATGCCTGATGACGAATGCCGAGGAGGCTGAGTCGCTGTCAAGGTGCCAAGGTCTGGAGCGAGGCCTTCCCCCAGGAAAGAACAAAGAAAGCTCGCTTGCAAGACTGAGGACGCCACCAGACCAGTGGCGATTCCCAATCGGCTGCAGCCCCTGGTGAATCAGATACTAGACGAGCTGCTGGCGGGTACACGTGACGGAACACGAGACGTGGAAGAGGCACGTTCAATTTCGATGTATGTATATGAATCAAAGACGCAGAGGCAGAGCTGCAAGTCAACTGCTTTTTGAACTACACTATTGTCCAAAAAACTCGCAACGACGTCGGTGCGACGTCGGTCGAAACCGACGTCGCCCGACGAGGCGGCACCCCTTTGAATTTGCGCCTCCATTGTCTACGCGGCGCCGCTCGCTAGTGAGTAAACATTGGCGAGGGAGGGCGAGGAAGGGAGGGAGGGTAGAGGGAGGGACAGTGCGCGGTGCAGCGCAGCTCCGCCTAGCGCAAGGCTCCACACGGGTTGGGTAGCGGCCGCTGTTAGTCACACCGATATGCCTACAGTTACGCAGCCAACATCAAACCATTTGACACACTGTGTAAGAAGGCGTATGCGCTGAAAATGAGAAATGGCTGAAAATGAGGTTTTTCGGCCATAACTCTTGCGCAGATTGAATGCCAGGCATAAATTTTGGATCCCAGATAGGTCCATTCATACGCTATCGAATGAGACATAAAGCTCAAAAATCCATCGTGCGCAGGCAAATTTTCGGCCTTTTGTTTCTTCGCCATTTTGCACTCCGCCTGCCGCCAGCTGGGTGGACGTAATGGCGAATGCACGTGCTACCACCAAGTGGCAGGTGTCTACTATGTAGGCACATATGGGAACCTCCGATTCCGGTGAGCAAACGTGAGAAATGGGCCAAAGAATGGGGGCGCGTACAAGGCTCCGAATTTTCGATGCAAACGTAAAAAAATTATATTTTAGACTTAAAATGGCTTTGAGCCAAACGAAATATGGCATTAGAATGAATATGGTAGCTATTTAAAAACATAATATGTACTATACCTAACATTAGGATACTGGGAGTATTTATTTTCAGTTAATAAATGAGCGTTTTGCCTCTATGCCTAACGCTCAGACTGGCGAGGCTCTTCAGAGGCAACCAGCCTTTAAGATTTAGGTTGTAACTGACAAAATAGCGGGTTATTTCCACATTACTAGGGAAGGGGATTAAGTATTTATTTTATGTACCTGGTCTTGTGATTTTCATCATTTTCCAACTCCGAATAGCAAATTTTTAGAAATAATATTGTAAAACATACCATAGGCTCTTGGTAATTCCAAGACAAGTTCTTTAAATTTTGAAAGTTTTTCAAGAGTTCTGAGATAGGGATTTCTGAGAATTGATAGGGATTTGAATGAATTTCAGGGATGATTAATAGGAAGATGGAAAGAGAGACATTTTTGTCTAGCATTTTCTTCAATATTTGGCAGTTGGTTTTGGGTATGTTTGAGAATTTTTTCATGAGTTTTCAGATTTCAAGGTAGATTTCTTAATTTAACAAATTTCTGTATTTTTTCTTTCAAATCTTGTAAAGATGTATCAAAGACTGCAGTGCACCTCGCTTCACGATTGTCGTGGTGCACTGCATCATTTTTCTTTGAGATTTCCAATTCTATTTTCTTTAGCTTGATTCTCTTCCAGTTTTATGTCATTTGAATTGTCCATGTACAGTAATCTACAGAATGAGAACTGAGATTGAGAATCAGTTTGAGAATGAGACTGTTTCAGAAAGGTTTTTTGTGAAATATTTCAAATTGATAAAATTTGTTTATTATGTTTTTTCTGTTGTAAATTTTACATATTCTTTTTAGTAGATTTTCTTGGTTATGTAATGTTTTTATTATATGTTTCAAAGTTAACTCTTGATTGCAGCCATTGCAGTTCACATATTCATCATATAAATTCTTTATTCTGTTCCACATATCAATCTCTGATGTGGTCAAACGAAGTATACGCAGCACTTGTCCTCTAAGTATTCCAAATGGCATATTCTTGGGAACATTGCTGTCTGCCATCATGTAACGCTTGATTTTGAAGTTATAAGCATCTGTTTTATTGTACAAAACTATTTCAGCATTTTTGTTTTGAATTTCGATTGACAAGTCCAGAAAGGGTGTATTGTTATGGGAGACTGTAGTATTATTCAGTCTTAGCTCAGAGGGATATATGTGAGATGCAATTTCTTGAAAATTGCTAAAGTTAATAGCTAAGATGTCATCAACATACCTAAAGATGTGTTGGTCTTCTTTTGTTTTGTTGTCTTTGAGCCATTTATATTCACTAGAGGCGCGCGCGGCCTTCGGCCGCCAATAAGGCAAGAAGCACTTGATTTTGCATATGACGTCGACGGCAAGAGTGGGCGGCTGGGCGGCCGCCAGAGACGACGATGGCCGCTGTGGCTTGCTACACTGACGGCTCAAGCATTCGTCGCGCTGGCGTCGGCGCCGGCGTTTACATTCCGTCTCAGAACGTGGAGCAATCGATACCGCTCGGTAGAAGTGCAACCGTCTTTCAGGCGGAAGTTTTGGCCATCAGCTACGCTGCCCAGCATCTGGCGGGGCTGGAGGTTGGCGAGGAGGACGTCGCGATTTTCTCTGATAGTCGCGCCGCCCTCCTGGCCATTAGTTCCTGCAAGACGAGCTCTCGTCTTGTACGGGAGTGCAGAAATGCGCTCAACGCTATTCGTGCTCGGAGCATTCAACTGTTCTGGGTTCCAGGACACTCAGGGGTTGCAGGAAACGAACGCGCCGACGCTCTGGCTCGTGCCGGATCGCTGACGCCGTTTGTAGGTCCGGAGCCGGCGCTCGCCGTCAGTCCGGCCTTAGTCCGTCAGCAACTCGACGCCTGGAGACGCAGAGAGCACCGCCTCCGCTGGGATGCTCTCCAGTCTTGCCGACAGGCCAAGGAACTGATCGCGGGCCCGTCAAAGGACCTGTCCAGGAGAGTTCTCAAGCTGCCGCGTGCAGTGGCACGTGTAGTGTGCGGTGTGCTTTCAGGCCACTATCTCAATGCGCACTTTCGGCGCATCGGCCTCGCCGACAGCCAAGTGTGTCTCAAGTGCGGGGTGGAGGACGAAACGTGTCTTCACTTTCTAGGGCAGTGCGACGCCCTCGCGGTGTTGCGCCTCAGACTGTGGGGAATGGCGTACGCCACTCCCCAGCAGATTCGAGAGCTCTCTCTAAAAGATGTCCTGGGGCTGTGCCATGCCTCTGGACGCTTCGAGGAGCTCTAAGAGTGAACGTTGCTTTGGGGTATTCTAAATGGGCCTCTCAAAGGCTTCCTAGAGTCGCCCCCAAACCAACAACAACATGACGTCGACGTGATCCTAATGTGCAAGCAGATGCGCATCTTTTTGTCTTTTGCTTGGGGATGGTTCCATTGGACAGTTGTCAGCATTGAGAGACCCAAACTTCCATGCTCCCCTTCTGCTGACCATGGGGCGTGGACCATGGTGACAGTTGTTGGCCAAAAATTCGGTGTTCCCCTATTGTTCGCAAGGGCGTGCACTCCATTGATTCTGTGCTTCTCTGTTGATCGTGAAAGCGTGCCGCCCGTTGACAGAAATTGGCCCAAATTCTGGGCTTCTCTGTTGTTCGTGAGGACGTGCAGCCTATTGACAGAAATTGGCCGCCCAAATTCTGTGCTTCTCTGTTGATCGTGAGGGCGTGCAGCCCGTTGACAGAAATTGGCCCAAATTCTATGCTTTGCTGTTGATCGTGAGGGCGTGCAGCCCGTTGACAGAAATTGGCCCAAATCTGTGCTTCTCTGTTGATCGTGAGGGCGTGCAGCCCATTGACGTGCGCGTGCGTGCGTGCGTGCGTGCGTGCGCGCGTGCGTGCGTGCGCGCGTGCTTGCGTGCGTGAGTGCGAAAGTGCGTGCGTGCATGCACTCCCGTGCGTGTGTGCATACGTGCACATGCGTGCACTCCCGTGCGTGCATACGCGCGTGCGCGCGTGCGTGCGTGCGTGCGTGCGTGCGTGCGTGCGTGCGTGCGTGCGTGCGTGCGTGCGTGCGTGTACGTGCGTGCGTGCGTGCGTGCGTGCGTGCGTGCGTGCTTGCGTGCGTGCGTGCACGTGCGTGTGTGCGTGCGTGCGTGCGTGCGTGCGTGAGCGCACTCCCGTGCGTGCGTGCATGCACTTCAGTGTGTGCCTGCACTCCAGTGCGTGCGTGCGTGCGTGCGTGCGTGCGTGCGTGCGTGAGCGCACTCCCGTGCGTGCGTGCATGCACTTCAGTGCGTGCGTGCACTCCAGTGCGTGCGTGCGTGCACTCCAGTGCGTGCGTGCGTGCGTTCGTGCGTGCGTGCGTGCCTGCGTGCGTGCGTGCGTGCGTGCGCGCGCACACTCCCGTGCGTGCGTGCGTGCACCCCCGTGCGTGCGTGCGTGCACTCCAGTGCGTGCGTGCGTGCGTGCACTCCAATGCGTGCGTGCGTGCGTGCACTCCCGTGCATGCGTGCGTGCGTGCATGCGTGCCTGCACGCATCTGCGTGCGTGCGTGCGTGCGTGCGTGTGTACCTACGTGCGTGCGTGCACGTGCGTGCATACGTGCACGTGCGTGCATACGTGCACGTGCGTGCATACGTGCACGTGCGTGCAAACGTGCATGTGCGTGCGTGCGTGTACGTGCGTGCGTGCGTGCGTGCGTGCGTGCTTGGCGTGGGTGCGTGCGTGCGTGCGTGCGTGCGTGCCTGCACGTGTCTGCGTGCGAGCGAGCGTGCATGTGTGCGTACGTGCGTGCATGCGTGCACGTGCGTGCGTGCGTGCGTGCACGTGCGTGCGTGCGTGCGTGCGTGCGTGCGTGCACTCCTGTGCGTGCGTGCGTGCGTGCACTCCAGTGCATGCGTGCGTGCGTGCGTGCGTGCGCGCACTGCGTGCGTGCGTGGGTGCCCTCGCGTGCGTGCGTGCCCTCGAGTGCGTGAGTGCGTGCGTGCGTGCGTGCGTGCGTGCACGTGCATGCCTGCACGCGTCTGTGTGCGTGCATGCATGCGTGCGTATGTACGTGGGTGCGTGCGTGCGTGCGTGCGTGCGTGCGTGCGAGCGCGTGCGTGCGTGCGCGTGTGCGTGCGTGCGTGCTTGCGTGTGCGCATGCGTGCGTGCGTGCGTGCTTGGCGGGGTGCGTGCGTGCTTGCGTGCATGCGTGCCTCTACGCGTCTGCGTGCGTGCGTGCGGCATGTGTGCCGTGCGTGCGTGCGTGCGTGCACGTGCGTGCATACGTGCACGTGCGTGCGTGCGTGCATGTACGTGCGTGCGTGTACGTGCGTGCGTGCGTGCCTGCACGCGTCTGCGTGCGTGCATGCGTGCGTACGTACGTGCGTGCGTGCGTGCGCGTGCGTGTGTGCGTGCGTGCGTGCGTGCTTGGCGTGGGTGCGTGCGTGCGTGCGTGCGTGCGTGCGTGCGTGCGTGCGTGTGTGCGTGCGCGCACGTGCGTGCGTGTACGTGTATGCGTGCGTGCGTGCGTACGTGCCTGCATGCGTTCTGGAAGTTTCCCAATTAGGCAAGCTACAGTGTACAGTACAATGTACAATGTACCACAACTACAGTATGCATTTGCATAATTATGCGGGAGCACATGCAAATGACTCGTGACGTCGAGGCGAGTCATTTGATATGCAATTCATCCATGTGCAATTCGTTTGGTAGTGTTAATCTGTGCTGCAACATTTGAAAATGCGCCGTAACTACTGTATGAATTTGCATATCAAAAATCGACCTTGCCCATGACCATCTCGGGGTCGCGAGGATTTGATCGAGCCATCGCGCGTGCACGTACGTCAAGCCGTTCGCGAGTTTACTTGTTGCCCATATATATATATATATATATATATATATATATATATATATACACACACGTGCACGCGGCGCATTTGTAAGTAGATACCAGCTTAAGCAAAGGTCAGCTAAGGCACAGCTAGTGACTCCACCTTGTGGACAACCTTTAATTGTGTGAAATATAATGTTGGCAAACTTCATATATGAATTTTGTAGGATATCCTTGCATAATTCCTTCACTTCATTTTTGTGCCAACATTGAGAATTGCTTTGAAATGTGTTTAGATATGTTACTTTCCTTGACTTCAGAGACACATAGTCTGTCTTTGCATTCTTGTGACATAGGTCAATAACTGAGTAGATTCCTTGAATGATTGTTGTATGTAGCAATGATGGGTATAAAGCACTAAAGTCTCCAGAATAAATTGAGTTTATTGTTTTCATTTCTTTTAAAATTTCAGCTACAGTATATGAGTTGTTGACTGACACATAGACTTTGTTCTTCTGTCTTGCATATATAGCATTGCAATAATTGTAAAAATGGGTAGTGTAGTGACAAAGGAACATCTTGCAAACTTGTTCAAGTGGCTTCAGGCCAGATTTTCTGGCTGCTACAATTGTTCGTAATTGGGGTGGTTCTTTGTGTAGCTTTGGATTGGCAAAGATTATTGGAATTTCTTTGTCATTGTATTTTTGATTCATGGTGAAATATTTTTTATAGAGATTATGGTGAATTGATATTACTTTTGTAATGTCAAATTTAGTGGGTAAATATGTTTCATTTGTTTGAAAGGCAATTCTTCCATCTTCAATCTTGATACCACATTCTTCTGCGATTTTTTTTAAAATAATAATTTTTGCATATAATTGAATAATTGCCAGGAACCTTGTCTGTAGTTGTGATGATATAGCTCTAGTTTGGGAATTGGTGTTCGGCGTCGCGTGTTTGGGAACCTGGGATTTGAGGGCTCGCTAATCGCGTACGTCGCGACATTCCCGGCGAAGAAAAAAGCGCCTACCAAATCTATGTCAATGTCTTGGTCTTGGACAGTACGTTGAGGGCCTTCAAGGCATAGTAGTAGGCATAGTAGGCACGAAAATTTTAGCCCTCGACACGACTAACACTAGAAAAAAGGCGTAGGCTCGCGACCACGCAAACCACAAATCTTGCAAAAAACGTCAGCAGACCAGAACCGAATGCTGCGTTCGGCGGGTCACGCGCAATCTCAATCTCCTGGCTGACGTTGAAGAGGCGCACGGCTGAGACGAGGAACAACGCGCCAATCAGGTTGAATTCCGTCACGCCAGCTGGACAATGGACTTGGCACATGGTGTTTACGTTAGAAGTAGAAATTCTGAGTTTAACAGACTGTGCCAAGCCCTCAGAGGTACAGCGGCTGCTAAACTGTTGTGTGTTCTTCACTTGACAGCAAGTAATGTGTGCGGTCGCAATTCCGAAGTCGATGGCGCACGAGTAGTTGAACAGGGCGCCGGTCAAACAGTCGTAGCAGCTGGTGAGAGGCTGGGGAAGCGCCTGGCAGATGTTCTTTTTAGATAGAGAGGTCAGCCTAAAGCCTTTGGTAGCTTGTTGTAGCTTGTTGTAGCTCGTTCTTCTGGCTGCTGTCGACTTTCCTGCCCCGACTGACCGTTTGCTCTCTCAAGGATTTGCAGTTGTTCTCAGGATCTCAGAGTCACCTAACGTGGCCATGTATTGTGTATGGACACTTTGTACTTACATAGTGCACACTAAACACTAAAACCCTAATACCCTAATACAACAACCTTAGAGCATCCAATGTTATTTGCAAAGCATGAATAATCACAGAACGTCGGGGTTACAATCATAGGATGCGGAATCAGCGTGGTAAGGCACAATCTGCGACCAGACGACTGAAGTTGTAAACAAGCAAGTGCATGTGTGCGTTGGTACAACACAATGAATGGTGTTATTGCTAAAACTATTATGTTCTCAATCAATCAATATTTTTATTAATGAACACAGCTGCAGCAGAATTTAGATTTAGATTTTAGATTTCGGGAGGGGGGATTCCCCCTTTACTTCCGACCCTGGATCTGCCACTGCAGTTGATGCGTATCACGACATGCACATTCAAAATTGGCGACCGGTTCTTCATACCCCCCCTCCGTTCATACCCCACCCACTTATTTTGAAGATCGTATTAAACGTGTTTTTTTTTTAATTTTTGAGGAAAAACAAAACAAAACCGGCTATCCCTTGCGTTTCTTAGTTAGACGTCGCCGTCCTTGTTGACCTTCCCTGTGTTCTTCTTGAGCTGAGGAGGAACTGCCTGATTTTCGCTGCTGTAAAAAAACTGCTTAGAGAAACGAAAACGCTATCAAATTTGCTTCCAACCTTGGCGCGCAGCAAAAGCCGCTTGATACTGTAAAGCGAAACTTTGCGATCGGCTTTCAAGAGACATTTTCTTAGACCATTGCCCGCACGTCGGCAGCGGACGTGTGCACGCTTTCGCGGAGCGTCCGCACTGACGCCTGTTCTTTTCTATAAACGCTCCTATTGCTGCGCTGATCTATTGCTTCCCCTCCCCCCAACTCCCTTCGATCTCACCTTCGTTCCCACCCTAGTGGCGGTAACCCTTTTGCCACAGGTATTCATTGGTGTGAATCCCGCTCCATATGGTAAGCAAGAATGCATCTCATGAAAGAAGATAGAGTCGGATATTCGGACATGGACGACGATACTCGCGCGTGGTAACAGATAAATTGGGGCGGTCTGCGATAATTGTCATGGCCTGCGGTACTTGCGATACCGTAAACCCTATATAGTTAGCCCCCCTGGGGGCTAATTTTTTCGTTCGAGCTCTAGGAGGGTGTATAATTATAGGGGGGGGCTTATAAACTGGAAGTGTCGATGGAAGGGAAGATGGAAGGGAAGATGTGTGGGAAAAAAAGGCGCGTGGAGGCGATTTTTAAGGGAAAAAGGCGCTGTGCACACACGCTGGTACACTCTAACACACTCTCACACAGTCTCACATACACATATACGTGTACATACATACACATACACGACCATAGTGTAGGGTGGGGGTTTAATCATAGGGGGGGGGCTTATTAATTCAAAGTGGTCTTAGGAGGGTGTATAATTATAAGGGGGGGGGGGCTAATTATAGGGTTTACGGTAATTGTCATCACTGTCAGTTCAGTGTCATGTTTTACTCTACACCAATCTGCACCACCGACAACGTCGGCTGTTGCCCACCCCAATCAAAAATAGACTTTGACAAAGTGGCAAATCGTTAAGAGGCGTTCCACAGTATTTTCAAGTATCCAATGCACAGAATGCACGTTGCAATGCAATGCAATGCAATGCACGTTCCACAGAATTTTGCTAAAATCGATTTTAGGGGGTCTAGAAGAATGTCCCATTGGTTGTGGGAACCCTCGTTTCGACCATCGATCTCGGAGGGGTCTCCTAAGTGAGACCACTGAAATGCCCAAAATTGACCCAAAAAATGGGACTTGGTTGGTTTGGGCCACCTCCCTCGAGGGTGGTGTGCCTAGGACGGTTGCTGCTAGGTGGAACCACTAAGTTAACAACTCTACTAGAACACCCCAAGTTGCCACCTCTCTGCATCCTTCCTAGCTTATATGTTGCGATGCTCCAAAAATGGGTGCGCTATTATTATGATCCCCCCCCCTATGATTACACCCCCTCCCTACACTATGGTCGTGTATGTGTATGTATGTACACGTATATGTGTATGTGAGACTGTGTGAGAGTGTGTTAGAGTGTACCAGCGTGTGTGCACAGCGCCTTTTTCCCTTAAAAATCGCCTCCACGCGCCTTTTTTTCCCACACATCTTCCCTTCCATCTTCCCTTCCATCGACACTTCCAGTTTATAAGCCCCCCCCCCCTATAATTATACACCCTCCTAGAGCTCGAACGAAAAAATTAGCCCCAGGGGGGCTAACTATATAGGGTTTACGGTATCGCAAGTACCGCAGGCCATGACAATTATCGCAGACCGCCCCAATTTATCTGTTACCACGCGCGAGTAGCGTCGTCCATGACCGAATATCCGACTCTATCTTCTTTCCTGAGATGCATTCTTGCTTACCATATGGAGCGGGATTCACACCAATGAATACCTGTGGCAAAAGGGTTACCGCCACTAGGGTGGGAACGAAGGTGAGATCGAAGGGAGTTGGGGGGAGGGGAAGCAATAGATCAGCGCAGCAATAGGAGCGTTTATAGAAAAAGAACAGGCGTCAGTGCGGACGCTCCGCAAAAGCGTGCACACGTCCGCTGCCGACGTGCGGGCAATGGTCTAAGAAAATGTCTCTTGAAAGCCGATCGCAAAGTTTCGCTTTACAGTATCAAGCGGCTTTTGCTGCGCGCCAAGGTTGGAAGCAAATTTGATAGCGTTTTCGTTTCTCTAAGCAGTTTTTTTACAGCAGCGAAAATCAGGCAGTTCCTCCTCAGCTCAAGAAGAACACAGGGAAGGTCAACAAGGACGGCGACGTCTAACTAAGAAACGCAAGGGATAGCCGGTTTTGTTTTGTTTTTCCTCAAAAATTAAAAAAAAAACACGTTTAATACGATCTTCAAAATAAGTGGGTGGGGTATGAACGGAGGGGGGGGTATGAAGAACCGGTCGCCAATTTTGAATGTGCATGTCGTGATACGCATCAACTGCAGTGGCAGATCCAGGGTCGGAAGTAAAGGGGGAATCCCCCCTCCCGAAATCTAAAATCTAAATCTAAATTCTGCTGCAGCTGTGTTCATTAATAAAAATATTGATTGATTGAGAACATAATAGTTTTAGCAATAACACCATTCATTGTGTTGTACCAACGCACACATGCACTTGCTTGTTTACAACTTCAGTCGTCTGGTCGCAGATTGTGCCTTACCACGCTGATTCCGCATCCTATGATTGTAACCCCGACGTTCTGTGATTATTCATGCTTTGCAAATAACATTGGATGCTCTAAGGTTGTTGTATTAGGGTATTAGGGTTTTAGTGTTTAGTGTGCACTATGTAAGTACAAAGTGTCCATACACAATACATGGCCACGTTAGGTGACTCTGAGATCCTGAGAACAACTGCAAATCCTTGAGAGAGCAAACGGTCAGTCGGGGCAGGAAAGTCGACAGCAGCCAGAAGAACGAGCTACAACAAGCTACAACAAGCTACCAAAGGCTTTAGGCTGACCTCTCTATCTAAAAAGAACATCTGCCAGGCGCTTCCCCAGCCTCTCACCAGCTGCTACGACTGTTTGACCGGCGCCCTGTTCAACTACTCGTGCGCCATCGACTTCGGAATTGCGACCGCACACATTACTTGCTGTCAAGTGAAGAACACACAACAGTTTAGCAGCCGCTGTACCTCTGAGGGCTTGGCACAGTCTGTTAAACTCAGAATTTCTACTTCTAACGTAAACACCATGTGCCAAGTCCATTGTCCAGCTGGCGTGACGGAATTCAACCTGATTGGCGCGTTGTTCCTCGTCTCAGCCGTGCGCCTCTTCAACGTCAGCCAGGAGATTGAGATTGCGCGTGACCCGCCGAACGCAGCATTCGGTTCTGGTCTGCTGACGTTTTTTGCAAGATTTGTGGTTTGCGTGGTCGCGAGCCTACGCCTTTTTTCTAGTGTTAGTCGTGTCGAGGGCTAAAATTTTCGTGCCTACTATGCCTACTACTATGCCTTGAAGGCCCTCAACGTACTGTCCAAGACCAAGAAATTGACATAGATTTGGTAGGCGCTTTTTTCTTCGCCGGGAATGTCGCGACGTACGCGATTAGCGAGCCCTCAAATCCCAGGTTCCCAAACACGCGACGCCGAACACCAATTCCCAAACACGCGACGCCCAACACCAATCGCACAGCTAAACAGCGATTATGCGTATTGGATTTGACCTTGTAGCCACGTAGGTTGTACTGTTGCATGATTTTAGACGAGACGAGGGGGGGAAAAAAAAAAAAACGAAAAGATGATCACAATAAGATGAGATACGACAGATAATGATAACAGAGACACACAAATGATACAAATGATAATACAGATTGATCGCACAGCGATCAAATCTGCAACAAAAAAAGAACACCAAAGAACCAGAGACAAAAGACAAAAAGAAAAAACCACCACCGCCAGCAGGCCACCGACAACACAACCCCCACACCAAAAAACACCCCCAGCAAACCACAAAAAAAACACACCCAACCCAAAACAAAAACCCAAAACCACCACCCACCAAACCACACACCCCAAGTGTGATATTTGCTTGCAAGTTCGATATTTGTCTGCATCCCGATATTTGTCGAGTCGTAAGCCTTAGCCGATTCAGCCGCCTAGCGTGCATTCACTAGGCCGCTTTGCGTGCATTCGACAGCCGGCAGGAATCAGACGACCAAGCCCAAAAGCGCTGATTCACGTCCGCTCTCGCGTTATTGAGATTTTAAACAATTTGGACAATTCTAAAACTAGTGTAGGCACGAAACTGTCGTAGCGTTTTCTTCTTACTGTATGCTTCAATTTTGAGACGCATCCGTTGCGAAAAGATCCATGGTTATAAATCGGGGCCGGATATTTGCGTGTCCGTGTCCGTGTCCCTTGCCGTGCCCGTGTCCCATGGTTATAAATCGGGCTTAAGAGTCACTCACGCCTATCCTATTAGGTGCCGCGATGCAGTGTAGGCGTGCCTGTTAGTTTGTTCCAATTGTCATCGCGCGCGCCTATCGGCTGCCGCGAGATTTGGTTTGCGCTCAGAGAAGCGCAAACTACGCAAGAGCCACAAAGGCAGCCAGGCAAACATTTGGCGCCCTGGTGGCGGGACCGGGTGGCATTAATCGACAGAAAAAAAAGAGCTGCACGTACAGGGTGTATCAAAACTATATGCTCCCCCCCTAGGGAAATACTGGTTGGACGGATTTAGCTGAAATTTAACATAGATGTAGGACCAACAAAAATACATGACCAAATTAAATTTCATGCAAATCGAACAGCCGAGGGTCGAGATACCGTGCGATCATCCAAGGTACAGTAAAAAATCTTGCTGTTTTTTTACCACTTGACCCGTTTCTTGGCGAATCAGCAGTGGTCAGCCGTCGTCGGATTGATCGGTGATGGCCACGTCATGCGGCTCTCTGTTCTAGTGCTCGGTGACTCATCGTTCCGATCGCTTCAGCTTCTGAGCCACCCATTTTCTTGTGATGAACTGTGCACCTGCGTCGCGTGCAATTGGGCAGGTGACTGCAGCCGCTTCATCGAAGAGACGCACTTGGTCTCTCTCACTTGGTCGTTGACCTTTCGCAAGCGCGACATGGCCCTGGACACTCGCTTAAAACAATTGTTTACCATGCTAATGAAAAATTGTTGCCGTAAAACACGCAGTAATGTTTTTACGCAAACTGACAAAACATGTCACTGTACCTTGGATGATGGCCAATATCTCGGTGCTCGGTTGTTCGATTTGCATGAAATTTAATTTGGTCATGTATTTTTGTTGGTCCTACATCTATGTTAAATTTCAGCTAAATCCGTCCAACCAGTATTTCCCTAGGGGGGGAGCATATAGTTTTGATACACCCTGTACATATTCAGACCGCACCACACGTGTGTAGATACTAGGGATGAGCATGGGCCTGAAGATCTCGGCCCAGCCCGGCCCACCAGATAGTCCGGCCCATCCCGGCCCAGCCCACGCGTCAAAAACCAGGCCCAGGCCCGGCCCGGCCCATCCAACTGCTCAAATTCCAGGCCCGGCCCGGCCCGGCCCATCCCAAGAAAATAAGTACAGTGGTGCACTAAAATAAGTTGTACATGTACGTACGCCAGTTCGCGTTTTTTCACTACACATACACAGAGAATGGCGCTTCTGGCTTTACAGCTTCCAACCATTTTTTGGCCTCAAGATTGACCGTGTTTGTCAATTGAAGTTGGCCGCTCACAAAGGGTTTGTTGAGAAAAAAAAGGCGCTGCCCATGTCTGATGTATTATCTATCGTCGCCAAGCCAGTGATGTAGAGGCGGCGCCTGGAGGGCGCCGAGCTGGCAGTCGTCACGAGCGCCTTGCTCGCGATGGACGTGAGGCTGGGCTAGCGCCAGATGCTCATGCCTTTTAGTACTACGTCGTCGTCGTCGCTTCACGTCTGTTGTCTGCTCGTCTGTGCCTCACGGTCTAAGGGCCGTGACGACAACGAAAACGGCAACGGCGACGACGACGGCAACGTCGCGACCAACGCGCTAGATTAACAGTGAGACGACGCCGTCACGACGAACTTTTAGGCGCACTCGCGTCCTTAATGCCTCCTTTCTGCTGAATAGTCGCCGTTACTTACAATATGCATAACATACAATGTAGATTCCTATGTTTCAGCCAGGAACGTCCGGCCCGGCCCGGCCCGGCCCACACCCCCAAAACGCAGGCCCGGCCCGGCCCGGCCCACAGGATGGGCCTGGGATTCCGGCCCAGCCCGGCCCATGGGCCGGGCTGGGCCGGGCCGGGCCGGGCCGGCCCAGCCCATGCTCATCCCTAGTAGATACAGAATAGAGTGCGCAACTGCTACCAAACGCGTCTCATTCTGCATTCTGCCCACTGCGATATGCGTACAAAGGACGAAGAGATTTGAGATGGCAATGCGGCCAGTTGCCCGGCGGCAAATGCCGCGCGTTGAAGGCAGCCCTGGACGGGCTCAGGGAGCGCCTGCCGTTGGCGCCTAACGAGCGTCAACGGCTAACCAAGCTGGACGTGCTGCTGCACGCCGCACAGCACATAGACTTCCTCAAGGCAACGGCAGAGAAAGCCAACGGCCAAGTGCAGATCAAAGGCTAGGTAATCAACATTGCGTTGCGCATAAGCAGTCGTGAGCGACTTTTAGCGACCTCAGCAGGCGCAGCACCGGTAGCACCCGGCGCAGGCGGCAGCGCCAAGCCCAAGCCCAACCAGAGGCGTACCAAGCGCAACGTACGCTTTGTGGGCCTTAATGTCTGACATGACAAGACCTGTGCACGCAATGCGATGTGATTATTGATTGCAAGTACGATATTGTCTGCAAGTCAAAAAATAAAACTCTAAACGCGTCTCCTCCACCAGCGATCACAGAAAAGGGTCAGCAGAAGATTTGGAATTTGGTGCAGTATTGGGGAGGTCAAGGTCAAACAAACCTATACATTTGACCACAACCACAAGAATGTGCGGAGTGCAACAAATCTTGTGAATCCACTGTAGCAACCAAATTAATTGCACTGGCAATAAAGATAAAATGAAGTGAATTCAATGAACAATGAAACGAATTCGCGTGCTATGCTTGTACTGACAGTCATGGTCATCAGTTGTTCGGATTTGAATGAAGTGTGATATTTGCTCGAAAGTTCGATATTTGTCTGCATCGCGATATTCGTCGGGGGGGGGGGGGTGCTGCCGCCCGCCCCATTGAGAATTTCCTGAGAATTTTGCAGCAGGGTGCCCGGTTGAAATTTGCCCTCAAAGGGCGGGGGGGCAAATGGCAAAGGCGCTTACGTAATTTCTGCTCAATATAAATGCCAACAAATGACGAAAGCGACGTCCAGCAGCCAATTTTTCGCCTGCGGCGCAAGGTGTAGAGGACGAAACTTTGGCAGCGCTGATTTTTTTTTACAACAAAAGGGAATTTTAAAAGCACTTCTTGAGGCGCATGCCTGTACGCACGCTGAGTACAGGAAGATACAGTATCTTCCTCACGATTCCCGTGACGACAGCCGAGGGCGAGCGGTCGTTCTCCACGCTCGCACACGTCAAGTCGCACCGGCGCAGCACCATGATGGAGGACCGCCTCAACGGCCTCGCGCTTCTCTTTGTCCACCAGGACTGTATTGGTGAAATACACGGTGAAAAAAAATTCGTTGACAAAGTGATTGATTTATTCGCCCAGCCCAAGGCGCGCCGCATCGATTTCATGATGCCTAAGTAAGTGTGCAATTTCGGTTGTCTATTTATTCCTTGTTTCCCGTGACAGCTCGTGGTGGCGTTGCGTATGCGTGTGTCGTGCGTGTGTGTCATCGTCCCCTGTGCGTCTGCGTTCGCCTGTAAATTTGTGCCGTCGTCGTCGCGTGAACTTGTGTCGTTGGCGTATGTACCGCTCCGTGCGCAATGAATTTTGCTCTGACAGTGCATTTTCATAATTCCATGCGCGCATGCAGCGTATACATACACCGTACACTAACTGCAATTTACGTTACGTATTGCGGTTGGACCTCTCCCCCCCCCCCCCCTGTCGCAAAATCCTGGATCCGCCAGTGAGGGTACCCCTGTTGCAAAGGCTACCCCGATTATGATTGATATTTTATTGATGCCAATCGATGGAATGATGATGGTGTGGTGGTGAAGAACAGTGAGTAATTGCAATGTAAATTACTACAAAAGCAATAAGAAAAATCCACATAAACACACTAGTTTTTTTTTTTTAACTTGCCGCGTAGCGAGACCCTCATTCCGCTACTGACGTGCTCCAGGATGGCGGCGTTTGTGTCAGTTGAATGGATCGATCTGGCGAAGCGTCGTTAACAGCTGCTATTTGTGACATTTGTGTTACTGGTGTTACAGCATCCATACGAGACCCATTCGCGCTCCATATACATAGGTAGCTTACTGACGCGAGCGAGAAATTTCTGAAGCGTCGACGTCAGTATACATAGCGTTCTCGAGTTCCTAGAACTGCTCCGCTTGCTGCTGCGTTGCTGGTCTAGCTTGTTGTACCTCGTCCTTCTGGCTGCTGTCGACTTTCCCACTCCGACTGACCGTTCGCACTCTCAAGGATTTGCAGTTGTTCGCGCAGCTTCTGTGGGTCACCTCTTGTGGCCATTTCATGTGTTTAAACACTTAGGTAGTACTTACATGGTACAAACTATGTAAATACTAAGCTCCTAATGCTAAGCAACAACCTTGGAGTGTTCAACGTTATTTGCAAAGCATGAATAATCACAGGCGTCTGGGTCACAATCATACGATGCGGAATCAGCGTGGCAAGGCACAATCTGCTACCAGGCGAGTGAAGTCGAAAACAAGCACGTGCATGTGTGCGTTGTTGCAACATTTTCACTGGTGTTATTACGTGGAAACAATGTTGTTGTCAATCAATCAATCAAAATGTTGGCACTTGTAAATTTCACCCAAGCAAGTCTGCAAAGAAACATTCGTGTCGTAACCATCGCTTGCAAGCTCCTTAAAGCACTTTAAGGTTTTACTTGTGCTTGCCTGGTGCAATTTTTGAGAGACGATCGGATCAGCGGCCTCGAGCATTAGCCATTTCATAGACATCGGCCGCTCAAAGCATTAGTGCTCTTCGTCATTGCAAACAAAATACTCCATCTAAAAATAGAGAAAAACAACGTCTTGCAAGTGTCCATGGTCGAAATTGCACGATTTGCTCGAGTTGTACGCACCATTGATTATGCACATACTTTGCAAAGTGTGCCAAGATTTTGTGCTCTTTACAGTAGAACAGCCAGATAATGACTTAAAGCAAAGACTGAGTTTAAAATGTGCTACATACCGTATGCACCATATAGAAAAACTAATTACTTGCTTTGTCATGCAGAACAGGATGAGTGGTGAAGACCGCTCCTGTTTTCTTTTTCAACAGTTTGGATGCAATAGTTTTCTGTCCAACTGTAGAAACAAAAGAGTAGTGTATGAGATTGAACAACAGCCAAATTAGAAATTTGTTTTCAAAAATGTGAAACCATTCTACTCTTGCACCAAAACAGAAATAAATTATACATGCATTTGTTCAATCAATATTTGTTCAATGTGCAATTTTATTTTCAAAACTTGGGCGGGTCGGTCGGTCGGTCGCTCGTTCGATGCGCCGGTGGTGGGCCTTCTGCATACGAAGCTGGCGCAGCAGGGCGCGCACGGGGACCCGCCGCGTTCGCTCTATTGTTGAGCGCTCCGCGACCACCAGGCGGTGAACGAGGCGTGCGATCTCGACGAGACCCTCGAGTGCCTCGAGCGCGTGACCACCTGTCAGGCCCGAAAGGGAGTGCATCATTGCTGTCAGCAGCGTGAGCTTTCGGCGCTCCGTCTCCTCTGTGTGGGTGGCGAGCGTATGTGAGCGCAACCGCTTGCGCGGGCTCAGCAACACAGCAGCAGCACGGAGCTATGTATGTTGGCCAGCGGGCGGCGTTCATCCTTGCGGCTTGTGGCTGCTGCTGCTGTCATTCGCGGTACTGGCCATACAATTCCGGCGTCAGCACTCACCAGGCGCTTATCGTTGAAGCGTTGGCTGACCTGAGGTCGTCCTGCGGCGGAGTCCGCCGTCGTGGGCAGAACGAATGGCCGCGGTGTCGCCAAGCCGTACACTCTCTAAGTACTAGACCCAATACTACTACTATATGTAGCCTAGCCTTGTGTCTCCGCCGCCGCTGCTGCTGTCGAAACGCCTCTGTCGTGGCAGATATGTATCAGCATCGCCGCGGCCGCGGCCGCGTTCTCGTCACGCCCTATGTACACGTACTATCCGTGAACTCGGCAGTCCAGTACGCGCTAACGCCTTCGCGCAAACGCGCTAGCGCGAGATGAATCCTTCGACGTTCTTCGCGGACGAAGAGTCGACATTTTTAACGACGAAGTTTTGCAGTGGACGGACTTTGTCGTGTTGATCCCAGACTGCTTCGAATCGATCTCAGCTGAGCAGCCCAACGAAAAAAATCACCAACGCAGTGATCGCGACGCGCACGCGGTCGCGCACCGCCAGGACTCTGCAGCACCAACAAGTTCGTTTTTTTTTTTGGCCGAAGACCATACGGTATCTTGTACGTGCCCTAAAGTGCTAGGGGAGAGGGGATTGGCAATGGCTTTACAATTGTTCAGTTGGGCGGCTGTTTGGTCAGTTGGTTTAAGGCGTTGGCTCCAAACGCAGGGGGAGGGGAAGAGCTCAGGGGAGTTGAGTTGCTTGAGTGCGTGCTTGCTCGCTTACATTTGTGTGTGTGTTCATATTTTTTTAAAATATATTTTAGAACAAGCTACCGGGTTGGTTTGCCCATCAATCTGTGAAAACTGGGGCCTGGTCTGGATCGGCGACCACGATTGTGCTACGGATGCAATGCTGAAGTACAACTTTAATTACGTAAACTGCAAACCATCTAATTACCTCCTCCTAAGTAAAAATTTATCTACCCTTCTAAGACAAAAAAAAAGTGGTAAAATTTGTCGGTTCCAACTCTACACCCCCCCCCCCCCTTCCAACTCCATTTAAGACTCACTTTTTCTAAAAACCAAGCATTGGGTGGCCAAATCCCCGAAATATTTTTTGATTTCCACAAAAATTTGCAGATATCGACTCTCTTTGGTGCTCATTACGAATCTGTGTTTCGAATAAAAAATAATAATTTTGGTCATGAATTATGGTAAATCGAATTTTTCTGGTAGGTTATTTAACTTTTTTGACCATAACTTTGCAACCGTACGTCCAATCGCGATTCTAAAACATTTTCGGAATCCTCGTCAAATTCTGCATATGATACGGTCACATTCGGGGATCCGTTGACTTTGCTTCATAAAAAACCTTGCAGTTCAAAAATTTGATCGCACTCATTTTCTGGGTTTTTGGAGGATTACTCGAATTTGAAGAACTTGCACACTTAGCTCTATAGTGTCCACATAACTTCGACATTGTCCCCACACAATCCATAGAAAAGCGGCGAAATTCAGGTTGCCGGAACCAGATTTTTTCGCGGCCAAAGTCGCCAGGTGCAGTGCTGTAGTCACATAAGTGCACACAGAAAGCGCTCTAACTACACAGTCTGCAGTCCAATCGAGATTCTAAAAACACTTTCGGAATCCTTGTCAAATTCTGCATCTGATACGATTGCATTTGGGAACCTATTGACCCAGCTTCATACATAACCTCACAGTTTAAAATTTTGAGTTTTTGTGACTCCACTCAATTTCTGGGTTTTTGGAGTATTACTCGAATTTGAAGAACTTGCACACTTAGCTCTATAGTGTCCACATAACTTCAACATAGTCCCCACACAATCCATAGAAAATCGGCGAAATTCAGGTTGCCGGAACCAGATTTTTTCGCGGCCAAAGTCGCCAGGTGCAGTGCTGTAGTCACATAAGTACACACACACAAAAAGCGCTCTAACTACACAGTCCAATCGCGATTCTAAAAACACTTTCGGAATCCTTGTCAAATTCTGCATCTGATTAGATTGCATTTGGGAATCTATTGACCCAGCTTTATAAATAACCTCACAGTTCAAAATTTTGAGTTTTTGGTGTTTTTTTTGGGGGGGGGGGGGGGGGGGGGTTGGGGTGGGGGTTCAGAAAGACCTGGGGGGGAGGGTTGGAGGGGGTGTGGGTAGGGTAAAACCCAGCACCTGGGGGGAGGGAAACCCCCACCCCCAATGACCCAATCTACACCTATAGTTGCCACCTGCAGTCGAAAGTTTTCCCTCCCCCCCTGCCACACCCAACCCTCACCCCAGAATCCTTCTAAGGTCAACATGTCTTCAATTAAAAATAGTATTGTATTCTGACACACATCAACCCCTTTCAAAATGACCTCCCCACACACCCCACACACACAGCACATGGTCTCCAACCCTACCCCACATAAAAAAAAAACTTGGTTACATGTATGCGCCACCACCCCCCAACACCCACCCCCCCCCCCTCAAAGGCGCATCCCTGCCTCAGCTGTGCATAGGCGAACAAACACAGATTTCGTTGTTCTCATAACTTCGTCGTTTCTCCTAAAAAAAGCAAAGCGCACAACCCACTCCCACAGCCCTCCCCCCACCCTACCAACAATATAATCCTTGAAAACATGCATGCGACATGCATGCATGTTGAAGTTATGTGGACACTATAGAGCTAAGTGTGCAAGTTCTTGAAATTCGAGTAATACTCCGAAAACCCAGAAATTGAGTGGAGTCATAAAAACTCAAAATTTTAAACTGTGAGGTTATTTATGAAGCTGGGTCAATAGGTTCCCAAATGCAATCGTATCAGATGCAGAATTTGACAAGGATTCCGAAAGTGTTTTTAGAATTTCGATTGGACTGCAGAATGTGTAGTTGGACCACTTTCTGTGTGTGCACTTATGTGACTACAGCACTGCAACTGGCGACTTTGGCCGCGAAAAAATCTGGTTCCGGCAACCTGAATTTCGCCGCTTTTTTATGGATTGTATGGGGGCTATGTCGAAGTTATGTGGACACTATAGAGCTAAGTGTGCAAGTTCTTCAAATTCGAGTAATCCTCCAAAAACCCAGAAATTGAGTGCAGTCACAAAAACTCAAAATTTTGAACTGTGAGATTATTTGTGAAGCTGGGTCAATAGATTCCCAAATGCAATCGTATCAGATGCAGAATTTGATAAGGATTCCGAAAATGTTTTTAGAATTGCGATTGGACTGCAGACTGTGTAGTTAGAGCGCTTTCTGTGTGTGCACTTATGTGACTACAGCACTGCACCTGGCGACTTTGGCCGCAAAAAAATCTGGTTCCGGCAACCTGAATTTCGCCGCTTTTCTATGGATTGTGTGGGGACAATGTCGAAGTTATGTGGACACTATAGAGCTAAGTGTGCAAGTTCTTCAAATTCGAGTAATCCTTAAAAAACCCAAAAAATGAGTGCGGTCAAATTTTTGAACTGCAAGGTTTTTTATGAAGCAAAGTCAACGGATCCCCGAATGTGACCGTATCATATGCAGAATTTGACGAGGATTCCGAAAATGTTTTTAGAATCGCGATTGGACGTACGGTTGCAAAGTTATGGTCAAAAAAGTTAAATAACCTACCAGAAAAATTCGATTTACCCATAATTCATGACCAAAATTATTATTTTTTATTCGAAACACAGATTCGTAATGAGCACCAAAGAGAGTCGATATCTGCAAATTTTTGTGGAAATCAAAAAATATTTCGGGGATTTGGCCACTTTGAATCTTCAAAGCTTGGTTCTTACAAAAAGTGAGTCTTAAATTATAAATTTAATGTAAAAGGGAACAAATCGGGTTGATTTAACACCCATTATGTATCCCTAGCCCTTTTTTACATATTTTTTATTATTCTGGACTTCTAACACCCTTTCCTCGTTGTACTGACGTCCGCCAGGACGTCCACCAGCCAAACTACATGTGCATATGGTATTCAACAATCTTTCACTCCATTGTCAGAAACCAGCCGCGTAACAACTCTCACAAAGACGCCAGCCACCCGCCGCAGCGCAAATCTACCCGCCGCGGCGGGGAAAAGGGAATGCGCATAGGAACAGTCGAAGTGACAGATGGCAACTACAGATCCGCGAGAACGCGCGGCCTGAAAGCGACGAGTTGCAACCGGGGTTTTGTCAGGGCGACGGATACAGAGAGGCGCACTCACACTCTGCAATACACCCCGTTACTTCCTTTGTCTCGCTGACAATCCAAAACGAGCGCAAGAATGCTGAGCGATTTGTTCTGGAGGATCATGGACATGCTGCTGCAGGGCCGAGACTGGGCCGCCTGCGCCGGAACGTGTGGGCAGCTCCGCCGACGACTGGGCGGCTGCTAGCGTCGTGGAGGTAGCCGTCGTTCAACGACTGCTGGAAGGAGAGGGCGGCGCTCTGCTGGGCGACGCCGTGGTCGACGTGCGGTTTGCCCGAGGTCACGAAACAGTCTTCAAGATCGAAACGAGGCCGAAGGATTATCTTTGCAACCTGCCGCAGGTACTCGCTCGGATAAGAACGACTGGCAAAGCGGACTACCGCTGCGATCTGGCTCGGTTCTCGGAGGCGAAACTGGGATTCATCGACGATGGCTTCGGCGCCCTGCTTCCCAGCGGGGACGCCGAAGTAATCCGGTTCATTCACCGAGGAACGGATTTTGGCTGCGCGCGCGCGCCCGATCTGATCGGCAGATCAGATCAACATCAACATCGAGACCTCGTTCTTAACCGAGCGTGCCGACGACGACCTTCACCACCAAGTTTGTCGAGTCATCCGGCAACCCGATCAGAGTCGGCGGCAACGTCTTGATCTCGGTACCGTAGGTCAGTGCCTCAAGCGACTGGAAGTCTTTGACTTCGAATGCGGCGGAGAAGAATGCTTCGCGAAGCTGCCAATTTTGCGCCAGCTGGCCGCCAAAAAGATCTCGCGCGTCTGCGCGATAGAGCCTCGCCGCATATTCGCCAAAACTCGGCGTGGCGGCCCTGAGATTGGAGCGACTGCTAGCGTCGGCCAGCGGCATCATGTACATACGTACTCGCGTGTGCACTAGGTAGCGTTGTTATGACCTAAGTCTTGGGTCCGCTATCACCCTTAGAAGAGGCCGACTTCTGGCGCGTCTATTCTGCTCTGACGTCCTCTCGTCGTAAATTGGACTCTGCCAAGGACAAAGGACGCTGAGTCTCTCCCACGCAGAGGCGCCATAGTCTTACGACTATTGTTGGCGCGGAGCACCTCATCCGTCCGCCTGTCCATCTGTGGAGGCGGGCACTCTGTTCTCTGTTCGTTGGTCTAGTTGGAAAACGAGTGTGCAGGAAAGCTACCGTAATCGCACACGACATGCCAACATAACAGTATGTTGTAGCGCGCAGCAGCGCAGCAAATCCCTTCACAATTGCAGTCGCCTTCGCAAGCGCAAATCCACTCAGGAAGGTGAGACGGCGCAGCCGCACAGCCTGCCTTCAGTCATTCCTTCAGTCACTCCGCCATCTCTGCCGCAGCCGTGGTCGCCTTCGTCGCCGTGGCGTGCCTGCTGCTGCCTGTGCCGGGGGCGACAGATTGACACCCATACAAGATTGACCGAGGCATCATCGCTGCCAAAGCCAACAAGTGATTGTTTCATACCGTAAATCCTCCAATAGTGCCCCCGGGGCACTATTTTTTCAACCTCTCCTTACCCGGGGGCACTATTGGAGGGGGGGGGGCACTGTTGGAGGGGGGCTTCTATTATTTCAACCTAAAAATTTTGAATGGTAATGCTAGTTTCGCTGTCAAAATTGCCGATTTTTCGATGATTTTGATCACTTTTGCCACATTTAATGGTTGATTTACCGCTAATAGTTGCTGAAACGTACTATTATTGGTTAGTAGTAGTGTGTATACACGATATAAATGTACCTACCACTATATTTTTGCCCATAAAAGGCACATGGCACAACATACCCCTTACCCCCGGGGGCACTATTGGAGGGGGGGCTCTATTATTTCAACCTTGCCATACCCGGGGGCACTATTGGAGGGGGGGGGGGGGGTACTATTGGAGGGGGGGGGGCTGTATTGGAGGATTTACGGTAATTTGTTCGAAATTGTGACATTGAATGGCTCGGTCATCCGTACGTATTGCACTCACAGGAGGACTCAGGATGGCACTCACTCAGGATGACAGTCTCTACTTCCTCACAGGTACATATTTTTGCGTATGCGGGTGTGCTTCATTGTTTGCAGCTGCGATATTTGTGCTGCACCGCGATATTCGTCTGAGAATGGGACACGTGAACATTATACCGGGCTTCCCTGGCCTTTCGCAAGCATTCTGCAGTCCGAAACCTCAACTTCTGGGGAAAGTACCTAACTTTTTTTGAATTATAGAAACCGTTTTGTACGTCAAACCAATGTTGCAGAAGGCGTTTTAGGCCCAGTAGAGTGTCAAGAACAGGAAACAAAGGCATTAAAGTCCTTTTGAAGTGCATTATAATCAACTTTTTACTACTGATAATTTTTTATTGAGTCAGACTATGACAATGACTATCCGGACTTCGTTTGACAGCCTCGAGAACGCCTCCAATAGTGCTAGTTATGGTTATTCAGCTCATTCAGGCTGCTGTTAAGTAGGTAATAGGTTTAAACGCACTAAAGCGGCAGCTGTCTGTCACACTGATATGCCTACAGTCATTTGCATGCCTGGTCTGCTGGTTGCGAATCATGCAGTGTCACCAACGAACTGGGCCCTTTCTATTTTTCTCTTCACAACATTCTTCCTCGCGACCTCGCGCGACCAAGCCACATTCTCAGACGAGTATCGTGGTGCAGACAAATATCGCATCTGCAAACAATTGCATCGTACGCTCGCCTCGGTTCGCCCGCTTGCGACACCGAATGAACGCGGCTGGATTCCGCGCGTGCTCAGCACCGTGGGCTACGTTGCCATACATACAAATGTAGGTTATACACAGAGGCAGCGGCGCGCAAATCTCGGTTGGCTGCATCCCAGCTGACACGATGCGCAAGATTAGCGGCAGGTACCGGTGTGCGTGGACGATCCACTTGCACACTCCACTGAGCAGTGAGCACCCACACCGCAGACCGTCGCAGACGTAGCAGACCACCGTTGTGATCGCCTCTTGGCCATCATTCAGCGCCTCTAATCGTTACAAAGCGCCTCGTCACAATTTGCACACAATAAATCCATCTTGAGTCGACCATTGTCCACATTCACAGAAAAGAACGTAGAGCATTTGCAGAAATAACATTACAGCTCTGATCCAGCTTTTGCTCTGCACAGTTGTCAACACAAGTGTCCAGCCACAGCCAGTCAGTTATAGGCTGGAAAAGTCAGAGGCTTAATACAAACGGAGCATGTTGAAAGCTGTTTAGCTGATAACGCATGCGCCAACACTGATAACGCATGCGCCGACGTGTAAGACGGTAGAACGGTCGCTGGTGGGCCTGGTGACGCCCGACAAATTCCCGAGAAGCGAAAGTCGGTAGAAGCAATAAAACTTACTGCGTTGGGCTAAGGATCAGGGCATCTTCTTTGTTCGCGAATCGCTTTAAGCAAAGCTGTTCGGCAGAAGGGGCGCCCCCAACTTCAGCGTTACTACGGTCTTGCTGTTCTCAGTCTTGCTCTTGCCTCATGCCTCTTGCTCGCCCTTCTTATCCCGTCGCGGCCATACCACGGCCGCTTTCATTAATGAACATATACGGTACTAGCCGCTACACCTCAGGACACCTGCTACAAAGCGCTCCAAAGTGATTCAGTGTCAATATTTTCATGTGACTCTTCATCAGTAGTGACTCATCATCAATACAAGTGTTTTGGCAACGGGCTTCAATGTCAGAGACTGTAAGAACCTTGAAACGTCGCTTGCGCAACTTTGTCAATAAATCTTCAGAGTTTACTTAAAAAAATGGGCTGCCAACGTTGAAAAGGTACACAATTTGTGTACCTTTTCAACATCCAGTAGGCACGTTGTATTAACGCAAAACACGCTGTACAGGTATTAAAATTTGTCAAATTTGGTGTTGTCAAATTTGGCCGTGAGCAGATGCGAGTACTGTCCAAGAGGTGTGAGCCGCGTTAGCTACAAGCTTCTGACAGGAGGCGCGTTCATCTGGCTGCGTGCGATCAAAAGACGACAATTCACATGGCCTTGTGTTACGGTCTTGTGGCGCTACAAACGTTCAGCGGGTTTTCGGGCGGCGGGGCCTCATTTACCCGCCGCCACCCCCGAAAAAGGCAAACTTGCTGCGGCGGACGGCGGGCTGGCCGCCACTTGGCCCGAGGGTCCCCTGACACTGGCGGGTCATTGAGCGACGCGCGCGCCGTTCCCTCTCACCCAGGTCCCTCTCCCTAAGCGTTCTCAGTTTCTATTTCATGCATTCATTCATTTCATTCTCTATGCAGATTGATGCTGACCCACTTCGAAGCGCTTTGCAGCAGGTGTTCTAAATTGTAGCGGCTAGTGAGTCATATAACCATCCAACCTCGGCCTTCGCTGCAACAATAGACAGCAGCATGTACAATTATCGCAGTGGCGCCCAGCGCTAGGCCCGATCCGACAAAAGAATGCGCTAGACACACACACACACACACACACACACACACACACACACACCCACACCCACACACACACCCACACACACACACACACACCCACACACACACACACACATACACACACACACACACACACATACACACACACACACACGCTGATTTGCATTGGCTTTTGGCAGTGGGCGGCCACCGCTCTCTGCTGTGTCCGACTGTTGTTCCATTGCCATTCCTAAGTACATACCGTCGCGTCCCTTGAGCAGTTGTCATCACATCACAGTACGTACACTTGTTTAGAGCCATGGTGACTGGAATGGCGAGGGCTAGAAAAGCTGAGTCAAGAGCAAACATGCAGCGTTATGACGGACGCTCAAAGCCGCAGAGATAGAAAAAGATACACCCTCCAGCGAACCAAGCAATCAACCTGGCTCAGGAATGTGGCATCAGCTCTACTGGCCGCACTACTACCAAGATATCGAGAGAATCCAAGTTGTGGTAAGCCAAGGTGGATATCAGACAGAGTATGGGAAGCAGTGCTGGTGTGTTTTCATACTTTTTGCGGTCCGACTGGGCGGCATGCTGTTAACAATCTCATCCACAACCATCACGCCTCTGTCGTCTGCAGCATTTCGAGACTATTGAGAGTTTTTTTTTCGTAAAATTTTACTTTTTAAAAACTTGCGACGATCCGCACAATAGAGGCGGCCGCCACATTTGCACGAAGAAATGCTCTTGCTGTCAAGTTCTCTAATTGGCCGTTACGTTGAAGATAAAGGCGGATACACAAAATGTCATTCTGCGATCAGAATTTTTGCAATCTGGTCTACGAGAGGGTCGTCACCGGCTGGGCTGCACCATGTACTGGATACGGTAGCCGCCAATTTCTTTCGTTCGAGTGGGCCGAGGGGCGCCCCCTGGCCGTGTACCATTTATTAGTACATTTCTTTTTGGAAGAGGCTGCCGAAAATAAAAACTGTTGAGTTGTTGGAAATGGGAAGATTGCTTGGGATGGGCGCTTTTGGAAGCGTATATGAGGTGCCTTACATCAGATCTGTAGCTACACAGAGTGAATACGGTATGTATGATGTTTTATAGCTCTTACAATGGAACCCCTTTGGCTGTGAATTGCATCAAGTTCTCGCGGAGAACAAAACGCAAGGTTGACAGAGAGATTGAAATCCTGCAGAAGTGCAATCACGCAAACATCGTCAGGTATTGCACATATGTACATGCACGTTTATTACCCTTGCAAACTACGTATATTTTTATTCACATCTATGTAGCTTGATCGCCTTTGAACTAAAGGTTTGATGGATCTGTATCATTTGCATGGATCTTGCCTGCATGGATTTCTACGAATTCATGCGAGAGTACCCATGCAGTAGGGTGCAAAAAGCCACGTCCTTGCATCAAACAATGCAGCTCTTAAAATTATTCATCGCGTTCTCAAACCTGAGAACATTTTGGTGATGGAAAATGGCACTGCAAAACTGGTAAGCGTTGTTTCTACTCTATTCTAATTTATATATTTTGGTAAACAGAACAATTTCTTTCCTATTTTTTTCTGAATTTCTGTTACATAAAAATATTAATAAAGCGGTTTAGTTTGACTTCGATATTAGTACTACAATCTTTAATTTTTCAGAAATCAATTGGGCAGTTAATTAAAAGGCGGAATGGAATCGGAATGGCAAGCGAACAAGCAAAGAAAACAAAAGTGAGAATACGTCACTTACGGTCACCAATAAGGTGGAAGTCGGTTATACAATTTAGGAGGAAGGAGAGGATGTGGAACGGAATGAGAACGGGAAGACCGATCAGTCCCAACCAGGGGGGGGGGGGGGGTGCCACTCCGCGCTTTTATAATGGGCGCGCGTGTTCAGTTTTTGCGCACTCGCCGCCGCTCGCCAACCCGTCAGCGGATTTGCATCAAAATTGGTGGCTAAGTAGGAAATTTCACGGGCTACAAGATGGCGTTAACAGTTTCTAGCCGCTTTTGGAATTTTCGCGAGAACAGTCGCATTCTTCTGGCGCGGTGCAAAAAACGCGCTTCACAGTAAATTTATGCCCAGCGTAAAAGTTTTTATTAAAGGCCAAATTTAAAAATCTAAAAGACTATGATTACGGGTATTGCCCTGAAGTTAATTTCATCCCATTATAGCTCCGCTCCAGTTCGTACCCAGATGGCAGGCCAGAGCGAAAACTGAAAATCCACTTTTCGCGCTGTTGAGTTCTAAAACTTTAACCATCCATTTCTAAACAAAAAGTTGTTGGAATTAAGTAAAATATGGGTTACGTATAACCGCCTCGACGTCCTCTTTCAAATGTCGTATCGTGCGCCGCGCTCCGACCTACGGTTAGGCCGCACGGCGCCTGTAAGCGGTCTCGGGTCCCAAAATCAGTCAAAAATTCAAATATTCGGAGTTCAGGTTCTCAGCGCTGGGGAGGAAATTCGCGAATCCGCTCGACAAAAAGTTTTCTACCTACCTCGACTACGAACCACGAAAATCTCATCGCTGGGCGATAAGCATGCAGACCTGGCTAGTCCAAAAGGTGTGTTTTTGTCCATTTTCCATTGTAATTGCAATCTTTTAAGTCTATTTTATCACGCGTTTGTTAATTATATCCAAAACGTTTGTGCAATTTAGATTCGCCTCATCATGCTGAACAACCGGACATGCGATTCGACCAGGTTTGCGAACTTTTTATTTTCTTGAGTTTTGAGCACCCCAATTCTGGAAGTTGGAAAAACTATAAAAAGTAAAAAGTTTGCAAACCTGGTCGAATCGCACGTCCGGTTGTTCAGCATGATGAGGCGAATCTAAATTGCACAAACGTTTTGGATATAATTAACAAACCTGTGAGAAAATAGACTTAAAAGATTGCAATTACAATGGAAAATGGACAAAAACACACCTTTTGGACTAGCCAGGTCTGCATGCTTATCGCCCAGCGATGAGATTTCTGTGGTTCGTAGTCGAGGTAGGTAGAAAACTTTTTGTCGAGCGGATTTTCGAATCTCCTCCCCAGCGATGAGAACCTGAACTCAGAAGATTTGTATTTTTGACCGATTTTGGTACCCGCGATCGCTTACAGGCGCCGTGGGTTTGAACCGTAGGTCGGAGCGCGGCGCGCTATGCGGCATTCGAAAGAGGACGTCGAGGCGGTTATACATAACCCATATTTGTCTTAATTTGAACTATTTTTTTTATTAGAAATGGACGTTTAAAGTTTTGGTACCAAATGGCGCGAAAAGTGGATTTTCAGTTTTGGGCCTAGCCCGCCATGGGGGTGAGAGATGGAGCGGAGCTATAATGGGATGAAATTAACTTCAGGGCAATACCCGTAATCCTAGTCTTTTAGATTTTTAAATTTGGCCTTTAATAAAAACTTTTACGCTGGCTAAAGATTTACTGTAAAGCGCGTTTTTTGCACCGCGACAGAAGAATGCGACTGTTCTCGCGAAAATTCTAAAAGCGGCTAGAAACTGTTAACGCCATCTTGTAGCCCGTGAAATTTCCTACTTAGCCACCAATTTTGATGCAAATCCGCCAGCGCGTTGGCGAGTGGCGGCGAGTGCGCAAAAACTGAACACGAAAAACGGCGGAGTGGCACCCCCCCCCCCCCCTGGTCCCAACAGACTGACGCGGTTCAGACTGACACATTAGAGAGGCGGGCTACTGCACTTCGTTGTAAGAATCCAGACGAATTGAGTGTTACCTACATGGTCACCTGACAATATCCTGGTTGCAGGACTCTACATGCAGAAGTTGTTGCGGCGCATGAAGAAGGCGCCCATTTTGCTCCTGCGAAGGCGGCAACATGAAGCCTGCCAGCACGATAGGGGTGAGAAAGCAGGCGTTGATCGTACATTGTAAGAATGTAACATATCTTTGGGCAGCGCATGGCGTAGTGGCAAAAAACCGGCCTCTTGCGCGCAAGGTCCTGGGTTCGATTCTTGATGGCGCCACTAGATCGAGGACATCCCTTTCCATGGATTTTCTCGTGTCATCGATGCCCTAGATTACAGATGGCGTTCTTCCAAAAGTCTTCGGCTAATTATACGGCAGTAGACGGGAAGGCGTCATGGAGATGGGTAGGCTAAATGGGCCATCGACGGCCTCCTAGCGTCGCCCCAAATCCAACAACAACAATATATCTTTCTCATATCTTCTTTTAGTGCTACTGCACCCAGTGTTGCGGCGCCCCCATGATGGGGCACTGCAGCTGCGGCTCTGAAGAGAGCGACTGAAGAGGAGGACCTCAAACCACCCTATCCGATACAAAAAAGTGTAGCCTTTTTGACCCGTTTTACTGGCGGCTGTGTTCCGACTCTCTCGGAGACACCCTTCTGTGTCCCGGCTTTCTAGGAGGCACCCTCGCCACGCAGCAGGTACGATTTGCGCTCACCCAGCAAATTTCCCCCTGCCGCTATGCGGTCGCTGCGGTCGTGGTGCGCCACTGGTGTCACTTGCTCCTACAGCGTGAGTGGTTAGCGTGTGGTGTTTAGCGCATGGCGTTTAGCGCAATTGTTTGCTCGTGCCTGCTACCACGTGGCAGCAAGACAGTCGAGTTCGACTAAGGCACAACTTGAGCCTCCGTACCAATGTTTGCTTCTTTTTTGTTGTTTTCATGTTTTCATACTGATGTGTCCGCGCGTTCCCGCTTTTACCATGTAATGCGCTACACTTCGTAGTACGGTAATGGCGGCGCTCTCAGCTTTGGCGCGCCGCTTCATACCAGCAATCGCTCTGCGCCACTTTCCCGCGATTGTCTACAACTGTCTTCGTCGGCGTTACGGCTAAGGCGCCTCTGGCCTCCCCATTGCCTCCGCCGTTAACGCCGCTTGATGGATGAGCCGCCTCGATCTGTCGGCGCGGCCCTCCTATCGGCAGGAGGGCAGCGCACACAAACACGCACGCACGCAAAAGCACGCACGCGCGCACGCACGCACGCAAAGCTGAAGAGCCCTACCACACCTGCAACAGCATGCGTCGGAAACCTTTTCACGTACACGGCGTCGACGGGGCGCGGTCAATCTAACGATTGCTTGACTACTAGCAGAGTACACTGGACATACGTTAGAAGCGCTCAAATTTCTCACGCCAAATCCGATACGAACGCGACGCTATAGGCAATGCAGGCGGGCGGGTCGTTGACTGCTTAGGTATATAAATCATCCCTCTCCGACGCTGGGGGAGCGGCAAAAAGAAACGTGAGCTTTGTAGCAAACCGGGGAATAGGCGCCTTGCCGTGTGCGCAAGGCAGTTACAGTGCAATCGACTGTTGTTTGAGATTTTTATTACGGTGAAAAAGAATACGATCAATAGGAAAGTGGGCCTTTTTTTCGGGCCGGCGCTTGTAAATCACAACAGAAGCAGCGCAGAACACAGTGAAAATAATTGCGTGTGTGGGACGTGTAAAAAAGGATTCGCCCTGGCTGAGGGCGCAAGAAACTTGAGTATTGTAGGGTGCAGCTGGGATAAAAGGAGAAGTGGAGGCTAAATGAACACCGCTTCCAATGGGTGAAGCCGAAATGCCTAAAACGATCACATATTTTTGTACCATATTTTATACCATATTTTGAAATTACAAAATTTCCACCTGACCGAGCTAATTCTTGTTTCGGGGCTCATTTGTAGACAAGAATTAGCTTCCCACAGAGTCGCCCCCTCTTCAGTACAAGGCTCTGTGGGTTGGGTAATTACGCGCGTGGTGAATCAAAATGAGAACCAACCCGTTTCCTCTTCGTCCCTAGCGCCTGGTCGTTTTGGGTGGCAGAACCAGTGGAAGACGGGGTACCCACATGATGGAAGTGCTTGTTAGCTGGCCACCGAATCGACGCTGCTAGCCATAAAGCCAGGTGACACTGACACCGCCGGGCCAGTGCTTACAGGTACCAATTCCAATAGCGTGCAAGGCTCCCGATTCCCGAAAATGCCATACCGTCACCGTAGTACTATGTATACAGACGCAATTCCCCAAAGGCAATGGAGATAAAATCAAATGTACTCCGATCGATCTTGGATTTCCGCTCAAGTCACTGCACAACGCTGCACCACACAAAACTTGATGAAACGCGTCTTGCACGAGCTGGGCCATGAAGCCGCTGCCCAGTACGATAAAAGCCGCTGCAATTGCAGTGAGTACTAAAACATGGGTGTTGCGCCCAGGGCGCTCATTGGGGGATTTACGGTAAGTACTACTGTACATCCACTTGCAAAGTACATTGTACACACGCGAGAGAGCACACGCAAATACGCAACGCTAATCATAATATTCGCGCAACTGCTACAGGGGTGCTTCTTTGTACACAACGTTTCTCGTCAGCTCCACGTCGCTTTTCTGAGGGCGAAATGCAGTCTGTCCGGCGCTCCGACGCGCGACGCGGCAACGTAGAGCTGGCCGTGACTGAAGACCGGCTGGTTGAGCCAGACGCCGACGTTCTGCAGTGTCTGGCCCTGGCTCTTGTTGATGGGCATGCAGAAGGCCGGCCGGACGGGGAACTGCCGCCGCTTCCACTTGATCGGCGCGATCGCGTCCACTGGAGACAGCTCGATACGGGGGATGAACACCGTGTCCCCCTTGCGCTCTCCTCAATTAAGCAAAACATTGTGCAGGTAGGGGAGTGGTGGGCGGGCGGTGATGAAGGGCGTACTTGGAGCAGAAATTTGTACTTTCTGGCAGACTTTAGTCTACGTACAGTGGTCAAAAAAACCCGCGAAGGTTGAAAATGTCGGACGCGCTTCGGCTTCCCGCACGCGGCCGGGCGCCTCCCCGTTTCCTCCTCTCTCTCTCTCCCCGAGACGGGGGGGCTCCCCCGTTTTGGGGATCCCCCGGAAGGGTCCCGTGCCCCTCCGGCGGCGGCGCCGCGCTTGGCCGCGCGCCCCCCGGCCCGGCGGCAGGCGCGGCGGTTGGGGCGGGCTTCCGCGGGGCGGGCCCCCCGTCGTCTCGGGCCGTTGTCTCCGCCGCCCCCGGCGGCGCGCGCGGGGCGCGGGCGCCGCGGCAAGGGGAGAAACCCCCGGGGGCGGGCCCGGTTCGGGCCGGACGGGAGGGGGCGTTTTCCGGGGACAGCGAGAGGGGGGTCCCTGGGAGGCCGCCTTCTTTGCGGGGCGGTCCGTGCTTCGCCCGGGAGCGTCGCGGGGCCGAGGCGACGTGTTTTTCCCGACTCCGGCCCCTTCTCTCTCTTGCGAGCGGGGCGGTGGCCCCCCCCCGCTCTGTGGGCGGTAGTTCTCCGTCTCGTCCCCTGCGGCTCGTTCTTCTCTCGCTGGGGAGAAGAGGAGAGGGGTTTTTCGCCTCCTCTCACTGTTAATTCTAGGGGGATTCCTCTTCACGTTTTTTTCCTCTCGAGCCCGTGAGAAGAGTCTGCTCTCTCTACAACAGGATTTTTTTCCCTGTTCCAACTTCCCAGGCCTTATCTTCGTAGGCTGTCTTCTTTCCCGCTCCTCGCTCTCGCTCCGACGTCGCAGCGTGCTTCAACTTCCAGTGGCGGGGCAGGCGCGCTCTCCCCCCTCCCCTTCCCCCACCCCCCCGTCCCACCGGTGGGGCCCTCCCTCCCGCCGAGAAAAACGAAAAAAAAAAAAAAAAAAACAAAAACCAACCCCCCCCAAAAAAACAAACAACACCAAAAACCACCAAAACCCTACAACAAAAACAACAAAAAAAAAAAAAAAAACCAAAACCTCCACACCACCCCCCCCAAAAAACCTCCCCACAACCACAACACACATAAAAACAAAAAACCAAACCCACAAACACACAAAACACACAAAACCCCCCCAAGAAAACCAAAACAACCCAAAAAAAAAAAAAAACACAACAAAAAAAAGACACCACAACCAAACAAACCACAAACCCAAACAAAAACCCAAAAAGCAACACCCCCCACCAAAAACCCCAAAGCCCCACCAACCCCACCCGGACCCCCCCCCCAACAACCAACCCACCCCCCGCAACCCCCAAGTACAGTGGAAAAGCCCAATGTTGTTGTTCGATTAGGGGCAACGCTAGGAGGCCGTCAATGGCCCATATACATGTGTAGCATACCCATCTCCATGACGCCTTCCTGTCTAGGGCCGCGCAATTAGCCAAAGACCTACGGAAGAACGCCATCTATGTATAATCTAGGGCAGCGATGGCACGAGAAAATCAAAAGAAAGGGAAGTCCTCGGTCTAGTGGGTCCATCAAGAATCGAACCCATGACCTCGTGCGCAAGAGGCCGATTCTTTACCACCACTAGGCCATACGCTGCCTGCATGCAGGCATGCAGGAGAATTTTTTCGTCGGCTTTACAATGTGCGAATGTTATTGCACTTTATGGGGTAGGCTTAGGCGTATGTAGGAGAAGGTTCCAGAAAATTCTGGGACAGGGGGGGGGGTGTGGCGAGGGTTTGAGAGCGCGTCAAACTTCGGAACTTTGGGAGGGTGAGGGGCACCACAAGTGTGGTACTGTAGTTTGTGCAGTTTATGCATACAATGATATTTATGCGTTTCATGCATATTCACAACAATGTCACTTTCATACGCTGTACCTGATGCGATCTTGCAGCTAAGCAACCTCTCGCCAAAGTCAACCACAATCAATCTCGTACCGTTGCAGAGCCCTTCCCTCGCGTTGAGATTCCGCATCAACATGACTACCATTCGTTTCTAAATGCGTGCGCTTCCCGCAGAAAATCAAACACACATGAAGGAAGGACAGCACGAACAAACGCAAGTATGCTTGAGCAGGGCGGGTAGGCAGTCAGTAGATAGCCACAAGTGTCTAGTGTGCTGTGTAGTGACCCGTCCCCACCCACTCTTACTCCTACCCTGCTGGGACAGGATATGTGCTGGACAAATGTTTTAGACCCCGACAAATGTTTTAGATCGACCGCGAGATTAGATCCCTGACGCCCCACCGGTTAACACAGCCACAACAAGAGTGCCCATAGTGATGCTCTCTAGTGGTCTGTCCTTTGTACCGTAAATCCTCCAATAGAAGCCCCCCTCCAATAGTGCCCCCGGGGGCAAGTCAATTTCAAATTCGCGCTAAAATCAAATTTTGAATGCCACCCAGTTGCATTAAAAGTACCCAGGGGCTCGGAGCCGACTTTGATCGCTCGCCACTCGCTTCCTTGTTGGCCGATCTTCTTGAAATTTTGACATGTTATACCTTAAACCTTTATTTAGATACGTGCGAAGTTTCAGCCATTTTCCCCTTCGTGAGAAAAAGTTTTGGTTTTCTGTAATTCGCCTATGCGTTTTTACCGTTTGTGCATACTGTAAAGCGCTTTACCAAATTGTCGTTTTGGTGCCGAAAATGGCTGAAGGTGGAGTGCTCTCTTTAGACAAGAAAATCAATGCTGTGAAAATTTATTACGAGACTAAAAATGGCAGAGAAACGGTCAGACGACTACAGAAGTTGTTCCCTGACTGGACGACTTGCACGAACTGGACAGTTTCCAAAATTGTCAAGCGTTTTGAAGAGACGGGTTCGGTGGCAGAGACGAAACAGCAGTTTCTTCCAAGGCCCGCTCGGACGACGTCGACTGAGGAGAGAGTTCTCGCGGCCATTCGCGCGTCTCCGAAGAAATCGACGCGCCGCTTAGCTGCACAAACGGGCGTGCCGCGATCCACGGTCCACAGGATTCTCAAGTCAGCCTCGTTGCGACCTTTTCGACCTAGGCTGCTTCAGCGACTGAACGAGGATGGTCCCGACCGCCGTATGGAATTTTGTGAATGGTTTCTTGAGCAGTATCGACTTGACGAGAATTTTGTGGACCGAATTCTGTGGTCGGATGAAGCAATGTTCAAGCTGAATGGCAGGGTGAACCGTCACAATTCTGTTTATTGGGCCGAGTAGAATCCGCATGAAGTCTTAGAGAAGGAAGTGAACAGCCCGGGAGTGATGTGCTGGGTCGGAATTTCCAGCAGTGGCAGTGGCATCTTTTTTCTTTGAAGGAACGGTTACTGGTGCTTCTTACCTCGAGCTGTTGAGGACGAAGGTGTGGGACGAGATCTCTGACTGGCCCGACCTTGACGCTGCTGTCTTCCAACACGACGGCGCTCCTGCCCACTGGGCTCGGCTGGTTAAGGAGTGGTTGAATTCAGCGTTTTCCAACCATTTGCTAGGCCGCGGCGGAGCGTTTGACTGGCCGCCAAGGTCGTCGGATCTCACGCCAGTCGATTTCTCGGTATGGGGGATCGTCAAAGACATTGTTTACTCTCAGCGCTCCACAAGCGTCGAAGAGTTGAAAGACGCGATAGAAAACGCGTTTGCCCACCTAGACGCTGACTTCCGCCTGAAAATTTGCCGCTCCGTCGCAGACCGCTGTGAGAAATGCATCGCTGTGAATGGCGGCCACTTCGAAAACCGTTGATTTTGTGTAGACGCAAATAAAAGTTTATTCGTTTGGCCGATTTGGCTGAAACTTTGCGCGTATCTATAAATAAAGGTTTAAGCTATGACATGTCAAAATTTCAAGAAGATTGGCCAACAAGGAAGCGAGTGGCGAGCGATCAAAGTCGACTCCGAGCCCCTGGGACACCCTGTGCATGCATGGTGTGTAATCATGTGTGCAATACACGTATTTTAATTAAACTTTTAATTCTGGCTACCTGGGGCATACATGTAACTGGGGTGGGGCTTGGGGGGTTATCACCCACCCACTCGGAATTTTACCCCTCCCCAGCCCCCACCCAACCCTCCCCCCCAGAATTTTTCTGAAGTTTTCCAACTTGTCTACAACTACATATAAAAAGTAGTGTATTTTTCATCTTTTTAGTGTTTTTTACCCTAAAACAGCTAAATAACGCTATTTATAGCCTCTTTTAACCAATTTTTGACCAAGAAGTGCTTCTTTTGACACTATTTTGGTACACTTTTAACCCTCTGACACTCCCCTCCCCCGTCAAATCTGCTTGCCCCCACCCACACCCCCCTCCCCAGAATTCTCTCCGACCCTCCCCCCCACTTCAAAAACCCGGTTACATGTATGACCTGGGGGCATTTTAAGGCATTTTAATGATAAATTTTGCTGCAAAATTGCGCAAAGATCTGACGAAATTAATAGTGCCCCCCTCTTGAGAGACATTGAAACAATAGTGCCCCGGGGGCACTATTGGAGGATTTACGGTATATCCAGTCGTCTTAAAGAAAAATGCCGCGAGTGACCACTCAGCAACGTGGGGCGATTCTCGCGCTTCGAGATGAGGGAATCAGCTTTGGAGACATCGCCAAGCGCACGGGCTGCTCCAAAACGGCTGTGCAACACACTGTCAAGAGGTTCCAAGAGACAGCAACCGTTCAAGACCGCCCAAAGTCTGGGCGGCCGCGAAACACAGACCCTCGACTGGACACCCGAATTCGACGACTCTCCGAAAACCATCGCCGTCTCACAGCCCTGGACATCCGGAATGAAATTCCAGGCTGCGAAGTGTCTGCAAGGACTGTGCAACGACGGCTGAACAGTTCTGGCCTTATGTATGGGTCGCGTCGCCAGGAAAAAAACCATTCATTGCCACACGGAGGCAGGGACAGTGGGCCAAAGTCCTCTGGGGCGATGAATCCAAGTTCACTCCCTTTGGCAGCGACGGGAGGGTGTATGTCCGTCGTCGGAAGGGAGGAAAATTCGACCCCAAGTGCACCAAGGGAACCGTGAAAGGAGGCGGCGGCTCCATCATCGTCTGGGGGTTGTTTCTCAAGGTCCGGTCCAGGTCCCATTCGCAACATTGAGGGCATTATTAATGCCGAGATGTACTGTCACATCCTGGAAGGCGCTTTGGAAGAGTTCACCGACGAGAACATGCCACAGGATTGGGTGTTTCAACATGGCTGGCATGTCATTTACAGCAACAGTTATAGCAACAGAGCAAAATTTACAGTTATAAACTACAGCAAAGGTTACTTTGTATAGCTTGTAACACTGGTCAGTCAGGCGCAGACCACAAACCTGCGCAAGTGAACTGGTAGCAGTACTCTGCTGCGCACGTTCCAGTGGAGTAGCTCTTGGTGGAGCAAGTGACCTGGCCCATGCACGTTGTCGGACTGGCGAAAGCAATGCACGCAATAAGGAGGACAGTGTTCATTGCTGTAGTTTGCTTGGCGGGCGACGCAACTGCAACACGGCTGGCTAAAGGCCGCGCCACAATGCTCTGTCTTCTGGTTTCTGGCTTTTGGCTTCTGACTCGACGCGCCACAATGCTCTGTCTTCTGGCTCTGGCTTCTGTCTCGGCTCTAAATTTTTGAATTTGGCCAGAGCCAGAAGGTAGACGTTTAAATACGCGCGTCTTCTTTTGCACGGACAGAATGGTTTAGGCGTCCCTGCACCGGCGCATTATAGATGTTATCGCGTTCTGCAATTATGAAAGAGTCAGAGAGCTCACTGTGGCGTGGCGTTTTGTGCCGAAGACAGAAGACAGGGGGGCAGAAAACAGAAGCCAGAGCGTTGTGGCGCGGGCTTTAAGCCCGATTTACAGCCGCCGGACTCGGACCCGGTCATGGACTCGGACCCGGCCCCGGACTCAGACCTGGAGTCCGCTGGACAAAAGGCGCGTTTACAGCTGCCAGACTATCCGCCGGTCTTTTTTTAGAAATGCGCGCCTACATCCTCTTTTGAACGCTATTTTTGTCGGTACGGTAGAAAACAATTTGAAAGGAGCCTCGACGCGACGACAGGCTAGCGCGTCAGCGACACCTCAGAGCTCAGCGAAAGCACTATTATTAAAGAAAATCAGAAATTCCGTACTCTTCAAGAAACTTCCAAGTACCAAAATAGCGTGCTATCTGTACTAGGAAGGCGTTATTTGGAAGGTTTCCCCACCAGATTCAAAAACATTCTATCTTACCATTAGCGTTCACGCTGTCGTTCGCGCGCGCGTTTATCGTGGCCGCTTGGTGCGTGCCCTGTCCATCCGCCAGCCACTGGCCCGCATCGCCGCCAACGCAGCCAACCAAAGGTCCCCGGCTGAGCTTTATGTAGTGAAGCGGGCAAGAGCGAGCCAGCGAGCAGGGGGGGGGGGGGAGCAAACGTCGCTCAACCACCTTACCAGCGCACGACTACTTACCCTAGCATCTACCAACGCACGGCTCGCTGTTTCCCATTAAAAATTACAAGGGGGGGGGGCACAGACACCAATTTTTATGGACCGCCATTCTGGAATATAACCCCCGGTCTTGTCAGAACAACTTCCAACGTAAATTGTGGCCCCCGCTGTGTCGAAACAACTTCCACCCTATCGTACCATGTCCCGCATTCGCGTTACGTCCTGCAGGACGCTCTGATATTGCGTGACGCGCTGACAATTGTGGGAACGCCACCGAACCACCCCCCCCCCCCGCGCGAATCCAGATCTAGCCGCGCGGTCATTGGGCGACGCGCGCGCCGTTCCCTCTCACCCAGCCCTATGCTATAGCGTGCGTCTCGCGCGTCACGCAAAATCAGAGCGTCCTGCGGGACGTAACGCGAACACTGTTCTGTCAGCAACTGGTACTAGTACAACATGGTTCGAATCAAACTCGAACATGTCCCACTGCTTGGGAGAAATCAAAAATCATAAACAGTGTGGAGTGGACCACAGGATTGCGATAAGCAGCAAGGGCTGTGACAAGCTGAAGAACATGGTTTGCTTTGCATCAACACAAGATAGCCTTTGCTGAAGTCGGATTGGATGGTTCGTGCAAATGGTGCGTGGGAGACTTCCGCAACGCCAAGGACGAGCGCAAAGGTGCACCTATACGTGTGCATACATGCCGGTGTGTGTTGTGTGTGTGTGTGTGTGTGTGTGTGTGTGTGTGTGTGTGTGTGTGTGTGTGTGTGTGTGTGTGTGTGTGTGTGTGTGTGTGTGTGTGTGTTAGACGTGCGTGTGTGACTTATTACGATGCTAAAATTATAGGTGTGTCGACCACGAAGCAGAGCTGTATAGTGGCGCTGGCGATGGGCGCTTACAACAGCTCCAAGCGACTAGGAAGAAAAGTACAACATTGCTACAGCCATGTCAATAGCCCACCATGGGTGCAATACGACCATTGCAGCAGTTCCGACCATACAGGCTCGGAAACAGTTATGTATTTGTAGAAGGGCGACGGTCGCGGGCGGGTTTCCGAAATTTCTCAAGGAGAGAAATGCTGTTTGCATTTCCCAGCGGCCTAGAAAACATCACAAGGGTCGGAGCTTTTTTCCGATTCAGCAAGAGCAGTGCGACGAGTGGATTCCCGACGACTTTTACGGCCGGAGTCAAGCTCAATGCGGGTACATGTACAGGGTTTTTTTTTTGGAGTGCCACATTAATTTCATTTCTCCAACCTACCTATTATATGAAATGTATGTACGTAGCTGCATTCCCCCCTCGTATGCGGGTTGGACATGTGACCACAGTTTGCCGCGGGGGATATCTTAGCTCGACACCTCGAAATCGGAGTAAAATGATAAGTACCGACACAGGGCATCGAAACCCTGGAACGTTTCTAAAAAGACTCATCAAGTAGCAGAGAGATGCAACCATCACGCTTAGAGCACCAGACAGGAATGGACTGTGGACCATGCAAACTCGAACGAGGCCCCGCCTGGTTTCACGGTTCTCACGGGGCCATTGTCACAGAAACCTTAGAGTGTTGTCTACCTACAGTTATTCAGGTCAACAGCTGGCGTTGCCCAAAACAAAAAACCCCAAAACGGTCCCCCCTATGCGTCCCCCCCCCTCACCACGGGAGTTCCTCTATTCTAATTCACTGTTTAGAAGTTGTGTTTTGGTGCGGCCATCTAAGCGAGAATCTGCGTGTCGCGAGCGCGACGCTCACTCGATCGCCGCCTTCTCGAAGCTTCTCCTTCGAGAAGCTTGCTGTCAGCATTCTTGAGGACGGCATTCACACCTACTCCATTGAAGAAATGCTGCTGGAGAGGATGAAAGCCGAAGGCAAAAATCCAACCTGGCGAGTCATCTGAGTTCGATTTGCCTTGCAGAGCCATTGAACGCGCCAATCGGCATTGACAATAAAGACTCCAAACACTGAAGAGCAACAGACGACAAAGTGCTGCAAAGGCTAAAACAAATCGGGAAAAAGACCTGTTATAGAGAATACGAAACAGCAGATCCGACCAAAACCACGAGCTCGGACACCAATCCTACCTGGACGCGCCACGCGAATCTGTACAGTCCATCGCCACCGAAAGCTCTAGAGACGACAGACTAGTTTTTGCCCCACAAATTTAAAAACTACGGTATCTACAAGAGTATGCTAGCAAAAGATTACGGTGGGTAGTACAATATTAGACGCGGTAGGTAAGTTACCAGTGTGCGGACAATGTACGCGTCGTCCTCGTCAACCCCTGTAGTCACAACCTACGAATTGTGACGCGCCCTATTGTGGTCGCGCGCGCGCGACGCCATAACGACGGTACATACAGGAATCCCCCCGGCCTCTCCCTCTGGTCAGTCGTCCCATTTTTCAATCTGAATCCCTAAACCCCCGTCTGGACAATCGATCGAGATGCAAGCCGGCTGCAAGCCGGTATTAATCCTTGTACTCCTCCCTCCCTCGCATCTCATTCGCTTCCTTTTTTTATAGAGAATCGATTGGCGCCAGACCGAGGTGGACGTTACGGCGATCGTCTAACAGCAACTGGGCGCCTCTGCGATAATTGCCAGTGTTAGACACGCCCACTTCGCGCGTTGGCTCCACTTCTGGTTCAGTCGCATTTTGCGTTTTGTTGTAGTTTTGAATCCGCCGGTTTCTCCGTGCCACTTTCTAGGCGAAAATAGGCGGCCGTGTCGAGTCAAATATTTGTGACGAACAAGATCGTAAAGTGCTTAACAAATTAATCGCCTTTATTGTTACTTTGACGGCCGGCCGCCGCTGACGCCTATTGTGTTTTCAAGTAGCCTGGCGCTCCCTTCCCGTGCGGCCAGCGTGAGGCGAAGGGAGGGGGTTGTTTCCGTTCGATTGATAGAAGAACAAAAAAGGAGAAAAGAAGAGCAACCAAAATCAGAGAACAAATTTTTGAACTAGCGCAAAGTGCGCAAGTTTGTCGCGACGCTCCCCGTCACCTGTTGAGGTGCACTTTGATCAACTTTTTACTACTGATAGCGCTGTTCCTGTGCTTACCTACCTGTACGCCCGACACGTGATTTTAAAGTTAAAACAAAAGTACTAATTAAAAAAACGTTTTTTAACGATGCATTCTTTCCAAATATTAAGACACTCGTTTTTCGCAACCTAAATGTATGTAGCCAATCTACCGTAAATCCTCCAATAGTGCCCCCGGGGCACTATTGTTTCAATGTCTCTCGAGAGGGGGGCACTATTAATTTCGTCAGATTTTTGCGCAATTTTGCAGCAAAATTTAACATTAAAATGCCTTGAAATGCACACAGGTAGGCAGAATTTAAAAGTTTGTTTGAAATACGTGAATTGCACACATGTTTACACACCAGACATGCATTTTTAATGCAACTGGGCAGCATTTAAAATTTGGTTTTGGCGCGAATTTAAAATTGACTTGCCCCCGGGGACACTATTGGAGGGGGGCTTCTATTGGAGGATTTACGGTATTTTACGAGATATGCTAATGTCTTGTACAAATGTTCAGCGACTCACTATTGAGTGCATTAAAATTTTTGCTGACCTCCACAACACTCCGTTCAGCTACCACAACGCCCTACTCGAACTGCCACAGCTAGAGTACCTTTACATGGACTGCTTGGTTTGTTCGCATTGCGTGTTACACTTGCTCAACTTTCAGATCAATTGCATACTACATATATGCGCCAACTGAAGACGTCCAAAGCCTCCCTGCCGAAAGCAATTGCAAATCGTTCCTTCAAGGATAGGCTGCAACTGCGATTTGGGCCCAGAAAGTCTCATTGGCGGCAACGTTGCGATTTGCGATGTGTACATGTAGGTAGCACGGTTGTATACGTCGCTCGCACGCATCCTCTAGTCGTTATCAAAAGAAGTTGCCACTACTCGTGCACGCAACCGTAAGAGCTAGGCGAACTTGCGCGGTGTGGGTTATCGGAAAAAGAGACGCTCTGCCGGTTAGTCCCAGGCAGTAAGTTTCTAAGGAATGGGTTTACGGCCAGTAGGTTCCAGCTTTGCGCCATTTCTCAGAGAGATTTACGAGGCCGTACGGCTCTGTCGAGAGGTGAACTAGACCGTCGACGAACGTGTGACCGGCGGATTTCCGAGTATGAAGCCGATCGGTCTCTTCACGAGCAAAGGATCCAACACCTACAACAGTCGATTATTATTAGACTAGAGGTCAGGATTCTCTGATACATATGTAGCAGACCTTTTGTTATGTATGTACTGAATCTTTAATTACCACCCCCCACACTTAATAAATGCCCCCCTCCCTAATTGTGCACTGTATAAAGCCCGATTTTCAAAGCGTACACTGCACTGCATACAAATGTATGTTCTTGAAAGACCCAAAAATGAGGTCAGCAACAACAAAGCCTCAAACCCTCAAATCGACCCTTCCAAATCGTAAGCTCAACCCCATTTAATTTAATGGTTCATTTTCCGTTAATAGTTGGTGAAACGTCTATTATTGGTTAGTTGTAGTGTGCGCACACGATATAGATGTCCTACCACATTTGCTTATAAAAGGCCCCATAACATACCCCTACCCCCGGGGGGGCACGCCCTATTGAAGGGGGGGGGGTATTTTAGAATTCGCAGTATTTAGAGAATTATACCGTCGATTGAATCGAAACATTGTTAACATTTGCAGACGAGCAAGTAAAGGTCGTGAAATTATAGAAAAAATGAAGAGGTGAGGAGAAGAGGTGATACATACACTGTGGGCCAAAAAAAGTGATAGACGCCACTTTGCCAGTCTCGTTCTCGTGACCAGTGGGTCCGATTGAGCTCAAATTTTAACATGACATACCCCGACATGTTCTGCGCCTACACGCCGAATTTCATCAAATTTCGTTGCGCGGCGCTCAAACGGCAGCATTTCTACTAAAGCCATATCAAAAATCGAGTGTTTCTCGTGACTAGCACGCCGGATGGGGCTCACATTTTGTCGCAACACACGCCAACTAGCTCTGGTAAACATGCCGGTCAGGCCGAGTGTAGGAGGGGGTAAATGGCCATTGATAAGGGGAGGGGGCGTTGAGGGCAAGAAATGAAAACTGTTGATCCATAAGGGGAAAAATGATGTTTTCACCCTGCTTCTCTTTTTTTGTCATGACACAAAATAAAGGACACAAACACGAAGAAACAAACACGCGATGTATCATTGTGGAGGATGATAACACATTAGGTACTTTGGGGGTGGGTTGGGGTTTGGCGCGGGGGTTGGGGGTGGCTGTTGGCTCGCGACGTGACGGGGAGAGCCACGATGCACCAACTGCAACATCAATTTTTCTTTTCAATAGGAGGATCACAAACAAGCAAAACATCAACAATTAATCGATGGCAAACAAGTGCTTGATGTGTCCTCCATGTTGCTCGATGACGCAGCGAATTCTAGCCAAAAATGGTCAATGGCCGGTTGATTGACCGCTGACGCAGCCGATTCCACTCTTCCAAAGTGGCCTTACGGAGGCTCTCGATATCAGTGATAAACGTGGCACTGATGGCATCAGTGGCACCCATAAACGTTGTCCTGTAGCCGGAACCAAACGAAGTGTCAAAACGGGTTTAAATAGAGCGAACTGGGCGGCCACGAATATCTGTAAATGAAACTGGCGCCTTTTGTTTTTGTTTTGTTCTTGTTTGCTCATAAAATAAAAAAAAAATGTTCTTGCCGCTGCCGTATGAGGAGGGACGCGATCTTGCTGCAGCCAGAAACTGCCATTTGACTGTTGTCGCACTATTGCCAAAAAGCCCTGAGAAATTTTATTGCAGCAGTATTCCATTGATTCTGGTGCTGAGGGAAGGAAGCACGAAAAAGACTTTGCTTTTGCTGAGTTTTGATACTGCGACTGCGCACGGACTTGATCAAAGCTAACGTTACTGAACACAACCCTAGCTTTTAAAAATTGCGAGATATCCCAGTCTCCAATCTTAAAGAAAATGCCTTGTTTAGATCTTGGTGCGTCGCCACTTGGCAATTTCGTTCTTTGTTTATTTCAAACGTTCAAGATTTGAACGAAGGCAGTAGAATTCCAGAAAAAAAATTAAGCAAAGCGCACTAAGACATGACTGTAATCCTAACTGAAATCGACTGTTGAAAACTGAATTAACACGATTCTTCAGTTGGTTTTTGGATTTGGCGTTTTTTTGGTTGTTTGAATGCTAAAACAGACATTTCTCTATGGGATGTTCATGTTGTGCAACAATTTTTTGCGCCGCGTTACTAAATGGAACTAATCTTGTGTAATAATGCAGAGCAAGTTGGCGTGTGTTGCGACAAAATGTTAGCCACATCCGACGTGCTAGTCACGAGAAACACTCGATTTTTGACATGGCTTGAGTAGAAATTCTGCCGTTTGAGCGGCGCGCAACGAAATTTGATGAAATTCGGCGTGTAGGCGCAGAACATGTCGGGGTATGTCATGTTAAAATTTGAGCTCAATCGGACCCACTGGTCACGAGAACGAGACTGGCAAAGTGGCGTCTATCACTTTTTTTGGCCCACAGTGTAGGTGATAGAAGGAAGGAGTGATTAATGCGAGCATAGGTACATGCAACTGGGTGTGGGTAACCCTCCCCCCCCCCCAACCCAACCCGCCCCCCCCCCCCAGAATTTTTCAAGAGTTTTCCAACTTGTCTACAACTGTAAAAAGTAGTGTATTTTTCGTCTTTTGTTTTCAATGCTTTTTCCCCTAAATGTGCCTAATACTATTTAGGTACACCTTAGGTACCCCGGAAAGCTAATTATAGGGTTTACGGTAAGTTGCATTGTCGGCATTGTTGCGCTCTCGAGTCACAGGTGACTTGGAATTGGAGCAGCATGGCTAACAAGCAGCAACAAAGCAAGAAAATTCCGGATAAAACTGTAAAATATTTCTCCAAAATTCTGAATCCTCTGGCAGCCTTGTTCAATGGTCTATTGCCAATGTCTCTTTTTGAAGACGAATTCGACGTTGCAGACAAATATCGCACTTACAAGAAAATATCACATTGGGAGGGCAGGGCACCCAAACTATGCCAACCCCCCCATCTGAGCGCCCTCCATAGAGCCGTGTTCAGGCGGCTGGCGGCGTGCGGCGTTTATGCGATGCAGGTTCATGATTGATTGGCCCGTGCACAGTTGGGGGACACGTCAATCTACATAGCGGAGTGCGCGTCCTCGCCACCCTGCCCGCCCTATGCTTAGTATGCAGTTCAAGGCTTTAGATTTTTGACTTTCAATTTTTGCTGTAACTTGCCCAATCATTGTTGATGATGACAGCTCTGAACGGAATATGTGGCAGGTAATGCTGAAGTGCTTGTATCACTGCATCAGCAGCCACTTTGGCATGCCCTTGAATCAGCCTGAGTGCCGGTTCGAGTTCGCGTTTAAGGCGGACAATATTTTCCACGCCAAGGCCGTGAATGGAGGCGCATGCAAAACTGTGCTATGGCGAAGGGGAACAACCTATCTTTTTTTCTATATTTAGGAAGGAAGCAGTCGCCCATAACGAGTCGGATCAACAACAACGAGAATAACAAGATCAGCTGAGAAAGGTCGTCCACTTCCATCAGGACAACGGGTGGACGTTCAAGGTACCTGTACATTCAGTGCAACGAAGTCATAGAATGAATTAGGGTTTACTCGTCATCCAGCGTAGAAGGTTAATACTGTAGTAGAAACAATAAATTGCCGCTGCCGGGTTGCCGCCGCGGTCGGTGTGCTCGCCCGCCCCGACCTCCATCGCAGCCGCGGCCAAAGACGGCGCTCGCCCTCTTCTACCACCACCCGTCCGCCACCACTCGTCTCGTTGGTGCAGTGCTAACGATGCTCGTAAAAATCGATGTTGGCGCTCCATTGACAGGCGCAACCGCAAACGTGAATGTGAATAGCTGCGGATTGAGCGCGAATCACTTTCGGGTCACTCTGTCGCAACACGTTTACTTCTTTTTGCCCCTGTTTATTTGACTTTTTGGCAGCGCCCCATCCCAGTTGACATTTGTCTGCTCACCTCTGTTTAGAGTCAAAACGGTCTAGAATTGCTTTGACATGAAGGTAAGCAGCCTATCAAATGAGTTCGTGTCAATCTCCAGCGCTACCCAGCACAGAGTTAAGGTGACCAAGCAGTGATAGTTTTCAGCAATTTTCTCGACTGAAACACGATCAAATCCAAAACATCTTAGCATTTTCGGAATCAGCTCGACGAGTCGCGTCGAACTGTGTCAAAACTTTTATTTTTAAAATAGTCGAGAAATTTCGATATTTTTAGAAAGTTAAAAAAAAACAACAGCCACTGCATGAAAACCAACAAAACTTGGTATTCCAATTTGCAGCCAAAAGGGGTATAGGTATGCAAAATGCCCGCCCGCGCGAGGCGGGCAGGCCAGCGCCGCTCAGGCCAGCAGCGCGGCTCGGTAGGGGTTCCCGCCCGACCTACGTCGGTGATCGATCATTTGCACATTATCTCAAAGGGTACAGTTTATAGTAAAGAACAATAACGAACTCTGCTAGAAAAAAAATGAGCCTCTCTTTCTGGATGTGCCGATTTTGCTCTGGCTTGACCTAAGCCGTTTGCTCAGCGCGCAGGACAAGCCAGTGACGGAACTGAGATAAAACTCGTAGGAGGGTCACAAAATCTGAGAGTGTCCATGCGACTGACCTACCCCAGCCATCAAGCTGGCACATTCGGGTGATGCTGCCCTACCCTAACTCACTTGTACATTAGTGAGTTTATCATACGAACCCCTGCACATGGTGTACCGGGTACTTACATGGAAAACTTTTGGAGAATTGCGTGAAGCTACAATTCTTCTTTTTCTCGTTGGTTCCACTGCTTTATTAGTTGACTTTGAATTGTAGTCTTGTGGTGTTTTTAGTGAGATGGACGTGATGAGATTTTAGCGATGTGGACCTTGGAAGCGAGCCACTGTACTGGTCAATGGAGCGCCAACCCTTGGTCATCCTCAGCACCAGTCATCCCCACTTTGCTCCCCCGACCTTCGTCCCCAAGTGCTAATCATCGGCCGAAACGACACGCATGATTCCGTTCTGACCAAGGAGTTTTATTGCTACCTAAGTGTTCCATCACAACATTTGTGTTCAACAATACTGATAGATGATTATTGACTTTGTGTTGTTTTGACATGAATTGCACTGTGTCCCAATTTAGGCGTTCAGGACAAGCGTGCGGGTTTATCGCGTGTCGCTATTACTACCGTACACACAATTATCTAAACGTGCGCAGATGGCCAATTGTGTGTACTAGGGATGAGCATGGGCCGGGCCGGAATTCCAGGCCCGTTTTGCGGGCCGGGCTGGGCCGGGCCTGCGTTTTGAGGGTGCGGGCCGGGCCGGGCTGGGCCGGACGTTCTTGGCTGGCCAACGTAGGTAGCTACCTATGTAATGCATTGTGTGATACCGCGTGCCCCTGGAGACACCGCGGTCACAGATAAAATATCCCACCCTTGGTCACGGTGGTGAAGAAGAGAAAGAGAAGAATTCCGAAACCAACCGCCAGCAAAACTCACGAACGACGCGCGCACCCGCCTGGCCTGGGCGTTGCCGCAATACACGATCCACACTGCTGCCTGAGGGAGCTGGAGTGAAAACTCCAGACGCGCTCCCTACACACGGGAAAGGGAAAAACTGCTCCAAGTCAACAGGACTGAGCAAGACTGAGCTCTGCGGGGGTAATTCGAATCCCTAGCCTTCCACAAGCACTACACAAGCGAAGGTATCATAGTGAATCCATTCTGATCGAGGTACGGTGGGGAAAAGGGGGGTAAGCACCGACGGAGAAAGGGTGGCAGCCTGTGCCGAAGATTACTGTAGGAATACTGGTCTTACAGTCCGCCCCCCTTAAATTGCACTTCGTGCAATGCTAAGGAGTACCGTATTCGCTCAAATAAGGCAAATTTCGATCAGCACCAGAAAAACACTATGCAAAAGCAAAAGCCGCGCCTCCAAGACTGGCTCTCCATGGGCTCCGTCTCGGGCGCCTCGGCTGGAGCGGTTGCCGCGGATGCTTTGGCCTTGTCGGCCTCCGCCTCGGCCGCTCTCGCCTCGGCTGCGCGCACCTTGTGGTCAAAGGCGCCGCGCAACGCCTCGTACTTGCGCCTAGCCTGCCGCACCTCGTGCCAAAACATGACAGCGAGTTCGGGATTTTCATCTTCGGGCAGTGGCATCCTACTCTGTCGCAATTCCTCCATAATGACCGGGAAATTCACCGATTTCACGCGACAATTCGTGCGGAAGCTCGCGTGCATCGCGTCTGCTTGGGCCCACTGACGTTCGGCGCGTCGAGCGCTCTCGAGCGCCTCGACGGCCTCGATGTTCGCGGCTCGCTTGGCCTGGAACGACCGCTGTCGTTCCGCCATCCACAACTGCTCTGTCTCGCGCGTGAGAGACAAAACATTGCGGACTTCGCGTCGACTGGGCACGGACAAACTTTGGGGATGCATATCGATTTCCGCCGTAGGTCGACACATGAAGTTCGAAAACCAAAAGACAATCGCGCGCCAGGGCCAGTTTGCGTAAACGGCCGTGGTCAGACAAATGCGCTGCTGCGAGTCGGTACACTCCACGTGGGTGCGGTTGACGCGCGCCACGTTCGACTCGAGTCTTGCAGGCAGTTTGCGCGACCAGTCTTGCCACCAATCGAAAACACCTTCCGACTCAGTACCGTCACTGACGTACGAATGAAACAACGCAGTAGCGGTGTCCTGGGCGAGAGACGTGACCAAAGCCTCGATCTGGTGCACTGTCTCGTCCTCCGCCATCGGACTGATTTTGTCGAGCAAAGCAGTCATCGGCCAATGGTGCTGTGCGAACTGACGAAGCACCCGGGCGCCATCACCAATGTGCACTGCGATCTTTGAGCGAACGCGTTTAGCGATGCCCTCGCAATGGTGATATCTGCCCTTGAACCGAATCGGACTGTACAGACAGTGCGCGAACAAGATGACCCACAACGAATACGCGTCAGACGCACTGTATTGGATCAAATCGCGCTTGAACTCGGGGTTGCGCTCATCCAACTCGAGAAACTGGCGGCCATACTCGGCCTTCACACGCGCCATGTTTTTCAGGGAATTCTTGAGCGCAATTTTCTCATCAGAGTTGCTTACATATTTCCAAACGTTCTCTTGGCCTAGCATCTGAGGTGCGAAAGCTCCGTGAGCTTGCCAAACCTGGGCGTCGAAGAGACGCAAGCCCTCCATGGAGGCGCTGCCCCAGGTGGCGTGCATCGCTTGCACATCGCTATGCGACCAGTGTACCATGTAGTTGCGCCGCATGAAGCTGTTCAGGCACTCGGGCATCGTCATGACCGTGTCAAGCTCCGAGGGATCTTTGTCGGCCGAAGCCGGACCATCCGACCTCGTCGCTGACCTGTGCCAAGCGCGTACATCAATCACAAAGACGGGACCGTTCAGACCACTGATCGACATGTGGGTGATGAATTGACCACTCTTGTGAGCGTGCGCTGGGCGGTGCGGGAAGTGTTTTTTTCGCACGGCTGCCGGCCACTCAGTGAAAGCATTCCTCCGATTCGCCATTTCAAAGTCAAACGTGAACACGTTGAGGCCATCGGGCTGAGCGTCTTCGAGTGCTTTGAGAGACGTGGCGAGCCGAGACTGTTCAGACTCCTGTGGGGACCCAAACGTTTCGACATGCAACTCGTGTGCATAGCTGGGCGCACCGCGCAACAGCACGTGTATGTCCTCCGGTCTCGACACAGTCGCACTTCGAGCGTGCTTAGAGACATGGCTCGCCCAAGCGTCCTCGCTCGTCAGCTCGTTGCCCTGGCCGTACAACGGCACCAATTGGGGACACAGGTACTCGCAAATGGCGTCGAGGAGCTCTTGCTGGAAAGCCTTCCGGCGCTCCTTTTTGACAGGTTCGGGGTCATCTTTATCCGGGCGAGGAGGCATGGGACGTCTGGCCGGACGGCCATCATCGCCGCCGCCGCCGCTAGCGCCCGAGGCACCGGCGCCGGCGCCCGACTGCTGCGCGTGACTTTCCGCCAAAGCGGTCCCAACGGGTTCGCGCAACAGACGGTCCTCCTCCGCTTCCGTGTCGATCGTAATCTCACGGTTCTCCATACTGGTGTCAACAGCCAAACAATCTTCAATCGCCACACCGGCACGACGCGACAATGCGTAATCACAACGGGCCTCCCGCTCGCGGGCGTCGCGACGCTTGGTCGCCTTGACGACGGCCAGCTGAGCCTTCTCCAGGTTGCCCTGGAAAGCTCTCTGCTTGTACAGCATTTGCTTACGCATTTTGTCATGCATGGGCCCGGTAATGCCAGCCAACGGGGGTCGCGTGAGACCGCCAGTCGCCACCTGGCGACTGGTGCGCAGCGCGTCCCGACGCGCCGTCATCACACTGGCGCGCTCGGCTGCGCGGGCCTTCTGCATTTTCTCGTCAATCAATTTACTGATCTCGATATCGATCTCCTTCCAATTGACCATTAAGGAAAAATTTGCAGGCGGCTGCAAAAAAAGGTGAATATGTGACGCTCTTTTGTTGGAGCCCAGTTTGAAAAAGAGGGGTATCAATTAAGGCATGCCGCATTTATGTATAGCCACTTATGCTTTGCAGCTGATCAACTTCTTTGAACAAACCGTGTATAAAAACCGAACCAAACGCAGCAACACGTCACATATTCGGCATTTTTGTGTTCGCGTGCATGAGAAAGGAGCAGTGGCAATTATAGGACCTAACTGGACTGGAACACCCTGCATTCACATATGCCGCACGACTAAACGCCACGTGGTTGTGAGACAGGCAGGAAGGACCCCAGGGTCTTGCACATGGACCACTATGCAGATGTACGCATGTACGCACGCACGCACGCACGCACGTACGCACGCACGCACGTACGCACGCAAACACGTTGTATAGGAGCAGAGCGTTATTGGGTGAAATGCCAAAAAGGGAATGACGAATGGAGCCAGTACCGTATGCATACCTACACATCACTAACTGAACTGTAGTGGCAATCCACATCTCACAAATGCTAGCCAGGTGCCGATTATTTATGTAGGAACTTTGGCTGTGCCAGGTCAATGGTAAAGGATTGCTGTTGCGTTTTGGGTGAGTGAGATGGCTCACACAAAAAAAGTGCCGAATATGTGACGTGTTGCTGCGTTTGGTTCGGTTTTTATACACGGTTTGTTCAAACTGAAGTTGATCAGCTGCAAAGCATAAGTGGCTATACATAAATGAGGCATGCCTTAATTGATACCCCTCTTTTTCAAACTGGGCTCCAACAAAAGAGCGTCACATATTCACCTTTTTTTTGCAGCCGCCTGCAAATTTTTCCTTAATACAGTGTTTTTTCATAAGACAAACATCGATGCGTAAAACCTATACAGGCACACGCACGCACGCACGCACGCAGGCACGCACGCACACATGCATGCATGTACGCACGCACGCATGCACGACATATGTACCATGTATGACATATGTAGCATGTTCGGTAGAATCCCTCGAGTGCAGTAGGAGACACTAATCATACAGAATGTGAGCATATGGATTGAAAATAGGTACGCATGTATTTTTTTGGTTGACCAAAGCTGTGCACAACTAATTGTCATGCAAATGATACAAAGCAGGATGACCAATCAGCAAATGGCACAGCATGCAGAGAAACTACAAACAGAAGCCACTGCGGATAATTATGTGTGTGTGTGTGTGCGTGCGTGCGTGCGTGCGTGCACTTCTGCAGCGCCCTATTGGTTCATCGGAGTGTAGTGGTGTAAAGAATCAAAATGATCTACGCGTGGAGGCGGTCAACTTTTGTGTTTTAGCCAAAGTGATCTGAGCTACCGATATCGATATTTAT